>BOPP01000270.1:914088-973016 GCA_017312745.1 Gryllus bimaculatus
GCCGCCGCCGCTGTCGCTGGCGGCCGGCGCCTCCGCGCGCGACGCCGGAGGCGGCCGCGTGCACGTGGCCGTGGCGGCGGCGGCTGGCGCGGCGCTCTGCGTGGCCGCGGGGCGGGCGCGGGGCGCGGCGCGGCGCGGGGCGGGGCGAAAAGGGTCGGCGCCGCCGTCGAAGCCTGCGGGCACCGCACGCGCTCGCTCAGCTCTTGCGCGCCTTCTGACTCGCAGCTGCACGGCGAAAAGCCCCAGAAACATCTTTGTGAAAGTGCAGTCAGTGTTGCGTGAGTTTGCCAGCGCTTTTAGTATTCTCTCCTACAGCTTCTTTCGGAACACTAAAGCCCCTTAATCGCACCACAAATGGCCCATTCACCCAGCGCAGAGGAAAAGAGGTGCAAATTGCCTTCAAAACAGAATTATATATCTCTAAGATAGCATTCATATACAGAATACCTATTCGAGTTTTCTTTCCTTGTAATCTTATCACAACACATCTAGCTCTTTTACACTCGCTGTGCGATTGATTAAAAAAACAAGCATTTTATATCAAAATTTAGTGAAGGATGTCCATAATCCAGGACACGTGAAAAAAAATATTCCTATTGGAATAAAAAAATAACGCGTGGATAGTTTGCAAATTGTTGACACCGAGATTTTTCCACTTCCGCAATATTCCGTAACTCGTAACCATATTTAAGAAACGCTGTGATTTCTGAGAATTTCGAATCAAATTTTAATAGTTTGAGAAACACTGTAAATACATGCTTTAGGATTTTTTAAAATGTAACGTAGTACTGGAATTCGGTTAGTAAATACAATTAATTGGTGGGAGGTCGATAAGTCTTCTATCTCACTCGTTTTTACGGAAATTTTTTTTTTGAATTTTTTAATCCTCAGGGTGCCCCAAAGCAATTTCGGCATTTGCACGAGGTGTACTTCTCACACCAGGACATGATGAACGGACTACTGCGCTCTGGCGAGGCAGCGAGACGTTTTTTACAGCAATCCTCTGCGATTGTAACGTTATGTGGTCTGGCGAATACAAAACACGCGACACGGACGACGGGCGCGCCGCTGCCGCGCGTGTGCGGTCCGCGGCCTGCGGACTGCCAGCAGATATTTGCTAAATATTATGTTCACTTTAAGAAAGTAAGCTCTAGAAAACAAAGAATAGGCATAGAAGTGGGAACGCAACGAGTATAACTAACATACTGCGTGCTACATCGCATACTTTCTCTCATTTATTTACAACTCGTTTCCCGCTATTTTAAACTACTAATAAACATGCGAAAGTGTTTTCAAACAGAAATATATTTATGTCCGCACATGAGACTCGAACTCAGGGTCCTCCCGAGTTAACTTCGCTGCCAGCCATAACGCTACAGAAACGCCGGAGGTTTGAATTCAGAGGGACGTTAAAAATGTAATTTCTTGACTCAATACAATCATCGTCATCATATATGCAACAGCGAATTTTTGCAGTATTTTAAAAATAAAAAGGAAGGTCGCAGAAAATGGACTAGCATTTTTTTCGTTCTGTTGTTAATAAGAGAAAGGTTATGGAAAAAAAATTGGACCGGTTTTTGAAAAAAAAGTGTGTTTTCAAAAAATAAACTTTTCCTAAATTAGCGCAACAAACAACAAAAATCCTATTCACATTTTCGAACAATAGGACATGACTTCTTTCAATATCGTTCTAAAATCAAGAAACACAAATCTTTGTTCTTTCATAATTATGCGCGCCAGGGAAGTCTCTCAAGCAACGGTTTACATGCTGGTGAGGGGTTAGCAACAGGAATGTGTTTGGTAGTAGAGATGCAACTTGAAAACGCAAACTTGCGTGCTCACGCAGAATTATAACTAACAGTGCTGGAACTGTCTTCCCTTCACTTGTCCATTGCATCTGCGTTGCTGGCAACATTAATTGCACAACTTTTACATAGGAAGCTCAGGGGTCGAGATACTTTTGTAAGTTTGTGCGATTTTTTTGACTTTCCTTGCTCATTCGTAGTTGAAGGAATCGCCTAAAATTGCAATTTTGAAATTTCCGAAAATCAGAGATTTCATGGAAGCTTGGAGATCTACGTCAATCTCTTCGAGCGCTCTTATGCTACGGAAGGCCCAAAGTTTAATCAAAATTATTTGGTGCCATTTTGAATAAAATAGTGAACATTGTTGGGTCGTCAGGTTATGCCCATGCTCAAAATCTAGTCCATTTGAAACTCTTAAAGTCTCGAGTTGTTCAGATCGATCAGGAAAATATCAATTTCTGGAGATATCGCACGGAGGTTAAGCGCTAGCATTCCAGTATCGACGCCAGGTCCGGCCGAGACACGTTTGCCGCAATCCATTCTTCTCAGTACCAAGGACGCACAAAACATGGTATTCTGGTTACACACGTGATAGCACCTTTTTACAAATTACAGCTTCAATTCACTTAAATAGAATAAAATAAACCAATGCGCTACCAACCTGTTGCAACGTGCACTGCGCTAGCGTGTGGAAGGTGAGGGGGAAGCGGGCGGGGGGGGGGGCGGTCAGGCTATCTCCAGTCAAATTGTTACAACACACTTTAAATTTCGTGGAAGTCAAATAATTATAATATCGATATACTGCATAAAGAATAAAGCTAGCAGGTTAAGGAAATATGGCTCTGTTAATGCCATCAAGTTGCTGGATTTTGGAATCTCTCTGGAGCAGGTATGCCCAACGCTGTGTCAAAGGGTATTGCCAGCCGATTGTCCGCCCAACAGCTTTATGCGAGAATTAGCTCTGGAATCATTTTAAGGCTAAATGTATCGAAAAATATCCTTGAAGGAAAATTCAATAGATGAGCCATTGTACAGGGCACAGACTAATCGTATAAAGTCTCAGCAATGCGTCCGCATTTTCGCATATGTAAACGCATTTGACACTTTTTAAAATAGAATTAGCTAATGAAGCCCATATTTAAAAAATAGCCAAAACAGCCAAATTTGATTCTGTGTTGAATTCGAGAAAAATAAAAATGTGGGCTTGTAAGCGCGATGGCGAAGTGCTCCTGAACCAACGACGTGTGATCATGCCAATAGACGAATAGGAGCGTGGCTAAAGTGCCCCTCCCCTCCAGGGTTTGCGTCCTCGCGCTGAGGGCGCTCTCCCGGCGGGTGCGGCCAGGCAAGCCAGGCAGTTCGGGGTATGCTTTCTACATCTTTGCAGCATCAAAATATTCCCCACGTAGCAACTAGTGATTGCTGTAACAAAAAAAAATAGTCTGCCGTCACTGTAATAGAAGTATACAGTATTTATAATAGTTCACATATTCTCGTCTTGCTTCAATACGTCAATAAATGTTTTGAAGCTGATTTCAAAAGAACAATTGAACTAAAGTGGTTGTGATATCACCCAATATACCTATCTCATTTACATTTCTTATTTTGAAATGCATTTTTAGACCTAAGATCTCCGATATCATCGTCCACTACCGGAAAGAATGAGCAGATTTTATCACGAGCACTTCAAGGGCCCGTCTCACGACGCACGCGTTTCGCTTATCCCGAGCGGCCGGGCGCGTAGTCAGAGATCGGCTTTGAAAGGAGACCCAGTGCCAGCGGCGCTGCTCTGCTTGAAGCCGCGCGCTCGCGAAGCGCTTCCCGCCGTCGCGACGTGCAATGAGGGGTCCTAACGGGCGCCTTTCCACTGCGCGCCGGTCGCTGCGGTCCACTCGCTGTTCGTCCGTCGCCAGGGGGTCGGCAAAACGTGTAAGAACTGCCGGGAATGAAGTGCGGGTCGGCTGTTCTCTAGCAATTGACGCTTATTTGTGGCGCTCCTCAGCCAAGAACGGCTGTAAGAATCGTTCTTGCATTCTGCCAAGCCCCATCTGCTGCCCAGCTGGTCCAACTCGGACGTGGCTGTACGCCATGCCGACGGGCAGCCGTCAGCTCCGCAGCAAAAAGGCGAACTTTTCCCTTTCAGGTGTTTAGTACTATTGAAGAGCAACAACATTTCTTTTTCGGGTACCACTCAGCAAACTAAATAGCTGACTAATTTCATGTACATTAACTTTTATTTATCTCTGTAATATCTTATCTGGTAATTGCGTACTAACTTGATGTCCAGTTTACCGATTTGTTAAACAACCAATTTTTGAGTACGAATAGCCAACAAAAAAGCGACACAAATTTTTGAGTTTCATTCCAATTTTTAACTTTGCTATGCTAATTTTAACGGACCTTTTGTGGACGAGTTCGGGAATTCCAAATCGACGCCGCACTGGAACATGTGGGTTCGCCAATAAGGCAACTTTGCGAATGCCCTTACAAACTTCTCCAGTAATACTCGATTGGTCGGCTTGCTCGCTGCCCTTTTGCTTTAACATCTTCCCGCCACACAACGCTAATCGTATACTGTCATTCTTCAGCCACCAGTCACCCGAGTTACGGAATTATTTGGAAACTCCACAATAGTTTTCAAGATTAATTCAGTTCTATACTTCTCATGTTGATATGAGGACTCGAGTACAGCCAGTAGTGTGATTTGTGAAAGTAACATAAATTAGTGATGCCATTAGAATTGGCACAAACGTTCTCGAATTAGTTTCGTTTCCTTAATTCTTTTGATATTTTCTGGCTTTACTTTGCGGTTTTATCCACCTCTCCCAGCTGTCACTCCAATTGCACACTAAAGATACTTTTTTCAACATTTTTTTCAACTTTTCCGGTTTTCTAAGCCCCGAACCACAATGACATTAAGAATACTATAGAAATGTAAACCACGTCATCGCATGGACATGCGAGTTTTAATTCTCATAATATACTTCTTGGAGTCTTCTTTCGGGAGGAAATTATGAGTAAGACGGATTTGTGTCAATTTACAATGTTATTGTTTTCCTTACTTCATACATACTTTAATCGTCGCCATCCTAACTTATCAAATGTTTTCGTCTTCACATTTTTACATATTGTAAGTTTTTTATGCGGTGAAACAAAACAGATAACTATTTTTTAACACATTTATTTGTTTCGTCATGATATTCCACTAAAAATACCTTGATTTAATTACAGATGGTTAGACAGACATTAAATGTGTTTTTCACTCTTGGTTTTTCCTACACCACACTAACTTCTCTTGATTATTTATTCACTCGCTCATGTCTACATACCGCACTGTCCGTGCATTGCCACAACAAACTTGCGCAGGCTACAGTTCACGGCGCTGATCTCGTCCATGCACTGCTGTTCGCCGCGAGGCAGATCTTACAGCTCAGCTTTCCACTTCAGACGACTGTATACTTTCTATGCGGCCGCCGGCAGCGGCGGATTTAATACCTGCTGATGCCCTGCTCGACCTATGGCCAATGCGCCAATCATCTTCTGCGCAACTCGCTCGAGACTATAAACCAAACCGTTATTCTCGGGCCTGGGCGCCGGAGATGACGCAATCCGCGCAGCGTATATCAGCAGATGATGCAATATCAGATCACAAATTTAGTATATATACTATTTTACTATTTTGCCTATTTCCAATTTTTTTTCTAACTAATCTTTTTAAATCTTCTCATGACATTTTTAATGAAAAAAAAGTTTTAAAAAAACACTCATTCTCATCGGGTACTGTGTGTGTTCTTACCGCGAGTCTCGCTAGATGCAGCCAGTACAATATCTCACAAGTCTTACTCGTCTACATCAGTTATTGCATTGGCGGGAAGTGCGCGTCAATCGACTGGAGATCAATTTTTACCTTTCAGATGCGAAAAGTATCAGTAGCGCCGCATCTCTTTGAACTGTTTACCACTTAATTTCTGCGAAAACTGTCTTCCCGCCGATCGTCGACGTGTAAACTCGTTCACTGAAAATGCTGCCTTCGCTGCAGTGGATGTTTGCTCGTTGTAGATATCAGCAGCTGTAGGATGGTTTGCTACTGCCTCTGGTCTGGCCTGCATAAAGATTCGTATGAGTAGTAATAGGAAGGTTAAAGTGGAGAGAAAGTTGCTTGTGGTACAAGCATGCATCAATTTGTTCCTATTCCAAATTATTTGTTAAAACGTTTGTAGGCTTTTAAATATTTATTTCGAATTTTTCATTGAATGTAAGATTATCGTATTATGTAAATGTTTCATTATACTTAGTGCAGTTTAATATTACATATTTTGATCATTATTTACGTTTTCATTATTCTTACTCGTTTTCATTAACTATTTAGTACATACTAGCTGGACCCGAAGATTCCGTTCTGCTCCAAAGAACTTTGTAATGTGATTTTTGTTCTTCTGGGCAAAAATTTCGCCTCGAACAGAACCGTACCCTGGCGTGATAGCCGGCTGTTGTGAATAAGAAAGTATATATTAAATAAAAACAGTATATAAGCATTTAAAAGCAGAAATCGGCTCTTATTGTTAATCATGTGAATCATTAATTTATTACAAAGATCAGTTCTTATTTCTTTATTGTAGGTTTGTGTATACAATGTTTTTGTTGATTACCTGACGCATAGACAACCAATCTGATGCGGTTTTTCCAAACGGGAACAGGCAACATTACATGACCATGTGTGAGAACATGCGGTTTTCCAGATTAATACCAACAACACTTAATGATTGCCCCTGGGACTTGTTTATGGTCATAGAAGAGCAACCGAACTGGAACCTGTAGTCGTTTAAAATGTTAATACGGCACATCAGTCGGAATCATTCGGATCGGGGTAAGAGATACGTCTTCTCCTTTATATCTTCCCTTTCAGTATATATGTTTGCTTCTATTGACGTTGTTTAGTAATTTTTGCTTATCGCTAAACGGCTGCCGTTGCAAAGACGTGGTTGGTTGATATTCGCCAACATTATAACTACGATCCAACCTTTAAAATTAAACAATTATGACGGTGGCAATCCTGTAAATCCAGCGATTCAAAAATTCTGGTGGATAGTTCAAATACATCATCTTGGTTAGTAGCCCAAATCAACTGATTTATATATCCTCGATTCGCCGCTATTTGTTCTTGAATTTGTAAATTTAATTTCATATTACATCTATGTTTTTGCAGCCCAATATAGCTCGTTCGCTCAAAACCAATTATTGTTTTGTAATTTTGAGAAAACCATCTGGAAACACCGTCTGAATAAGATCATCTTTTGATCGAGTTAACTGCAAAAAACGTTGAGGAACGTTTAATGCAGCAGTCAACATGCTATAGGATTTGCCATTACCAATGTCGATGAGTTGTTAGAGAATATGTTTCCAGATTGGTCATTTTGCAAACTCGACACGCATGTTCTTGCTTAAATGAAGTACTCTTGACATGTTTCCACAAAAATTGGAGGACTTTTAGACATGCTTGATTTCATCAGCTGGTGTTGATCGTGGAATCACTGGCAATGTTTGACGAAAAAGCTCCTGCTAATAAAACCATTGCACCACCACCAAATTGGTTATT
The DNA here is from genome assembly GCA_017312745.1 of Gryllus bimaculatus. NCBI lineage: Eukaryota > Metazoa > Arthropoda > Insecta > Orthoptera > Gryllidae > Gryllus > Gryllus bimaculatus. Next base: position 921,490 of record BOPP01000270.1, read on the forward strand.
GATTGCCTCCGTAGATCTTTTAAGGTTCTTCAAAAGCTCTTCCAAAGATTTTTTATGTGCATCGTGCATTCATCCCCAAACAATTAATTACATTGCTGCAAGACATTGCCATTGCAGAGTCTTCGAAATGTTGCAGGTCGAAGTTTCATTGCTTTGCATATTTAATGGAATTTTATGCTGAATGTGGCTGCTCTAGCACCTTCAAGCAAAGTTGCTGCCGATTTCACGGACGAAGCGAGCAAGCAAGTGCAATTTTATTTTGTGAGGCGAATCGTTGCTAATATTAATGAATCAAAAAGTTTTTCCTGTACCACCAGGTGCATCTAAGAAGTAAATTCCCTCCGGTTTCATCATTTGTTACTTTTCATAAGAGTATCAAAATACATACTTCTGTTGTTTCATTGCAACCAGTGCAGATTTGTTTGAATTAACTCTTTCAAAGTGTTGAGATATACAAGTTTTTCTCGATTTCAACTCGTTAAAAGCCATCATGCATTGACGATGGGCGCGGCCCAGGCTAATTGAATTAAAATTTGATTTGGGAACAATCCATCAAGCACAGATCATCAGATTGTACAATCATTGCTTCATTTAAATTTCTTACACTGATTTGTATATTTGTGATTTCCCATTCTCAATTTCGAATCTGTATTACAAAATATTCATCTGCACATACATAATATAATTATATTTTAGTACTTGCATCCATCAATCAATTGGTATATGATGGGAAGCATGTTTAAGATATAGATTATAAATGAAACCAATCGTTACGTATATATTTAGATTGAGTACTAGTTCATTGATGATATGCTACGAGGCAATCTATGATAGCTTGCTTATCCAATGAGCGTCATTTTCTAGGCCCAATTGCCGAACGATGAACAGTGACTTTCTCTAGTTAGATCCACACCACAAAGTTCACCACGTGCATCAATCTCAGTTTCCAGTTAATGTGTAATTGATGTTGGGCTCAGATATAAATCTGACTAATAGCAGCGTTACAATAAAAAACATTCATCCTATTGCTTGGATGTTTATATCTGATAAATTCGGCCGCCAATGACAATCGTGTTGGTAATACACATCTGGATCCGAAAATAACGTGTCATATGTTCCTATACCGTTGTTTCGTCTGTTGATGAATATCTCCCTTGAAGGATTGATTACACAGTAATATGTTTGGTCAATTTCAGAATATAGCAATATATTGTGACAAAGATCATCGTGTTGTGTGGCTGTTCTCAAAAAACTTGGTTAATGTAGTAGGAATAGGGCGTTGAGCAGTCTTGAGCAGTAATCTCTCTCGGAATTTGAACTTTGTATAACGGTAATAAAGTGCAAATTGACTCTTTGACGTTAGGAACATGCCTACAATAATGAGTGCTTGTGCTACTAACAACAATGAGAGCTTTATAGAACAGCTATAAAGCTCAAATTGTCTCTACGTTTTAGTTAAAAGACGTTTGTATGGGAAAAAGAAAAAAAGCTGTTTTTAGGGGTTTCCCGGCAATTATTCGAATATTTCTCGACGTAAAAACCATCCTTGAACTTCAACAAACATTGAAAAAAAAAAAAAAAAAAAAAAGAAATGACCTAATTGGTCCAGGCGTTGTTGGGTCCAGGCGTTGTTGAGTTATGAGCTTACCAACACATTTTGGGATTCATTTTTATATTATAGATTTGACGTTTCATTCTACATATTTTTCGGGTCTCTATTTATATGACATTAAAAGCACGAGAACTCACAAATGCAATAATGTATACAAGTCGCAGGTAATGTGAATATTAAGGGGTGAGAGAAATATCAAAAACAAACAATTGTGTAAGTTTTGAAAAAAACAAAAGAATAGAGCAATACGATGTTTATGTTATCTTACACAGAAAAATTAGTGCCATCACTACCAAAAGTGCAAAAAAATGGAGCGTTTTCAAATTTTTTTGTAATACACATATTTCAAGCCAAATTACACGAAAACTACTAAACTTTTCACAGACATGTGCATGACGTCAATAAAAGAACTAATTAGGGAGAAAAATTTCATTTGAAGGAAAAAATCTCTATCTCCAATATTGTAGTTGTGAGGAGATGGCGAAAAAATATCAAACTTTTGTAATCTTCAAAAAGTCAAAGTTAACAGTAAACATCGGACTTATGTCATCTTGAAAAGCATATTTCAATCTATTCTTACAAGAAATTTGAGAAGAAATTTGGAGCCATTTTTGAGAAAATATAAAAGATGTTCCAGGGGTGTCATTAATGTATCCCTAAATTTTAAACAATATTTTTTCGAACTCGTAAAGCTTTGAGTCATGCCAGATCAACCAGTGAATATTCATTTTCAATAAAAGACTGGGAATACTTGTAGTTTCGGCACTAGTGTTGTTCACAGATGAGCAGACAGACAGATGGACGGACATTTTGAAAAGAAAGAAAAAACAACAATTTTTCGGAGTGAGGGGGCCCCAAATCTTGCATTTGGTAGAAATCTCGAAATCGATATTCCGCAACATTACGTAACTGTTTCTATATTACATATATTACTTCGTATATACAGACGTATAGGAGAATGTAAAACTAATTTTGTGATGCGGAAAATAGCGTAAGCATTATCTGACAAATCCCAGTCTGGCGACAGGAGAGGAGCCTGTATGGGGGAGGGGGCATTGTATTTTGCCAAATTTCACTTTACGACGCACCTTTTTTGCCGATTTGGACGATTGATACGGCGTTGGATTCAGGAAGCACTTGGTCATCGCACTATAAGCCCACATTTTCAAATTTCTTCCCAGACCTATTCAAAAAATATTTCCAAAACTCGTTTTTCAAAGAGCGTAAATTCTACATTAAATACAAATCATATGTCGTTTACTCATTGAGTATCGGACCATTCGTACAGACGTCATTAATAGAGTACTTTTGTCTTATTTTGGCTGGCGCCGCGGTGGGGTGGCGCACCTGCTGTGTTGAAGACGACTGTGGGGCTGCGCGCCTTCTTGCCCTGGCGCACCGCCGTCACGAACAGTTGGTACTGCGTGTCGGCGGACAGGTGGTGCAGCGTCACGGAGCGCAGGTTGCCCGCCACCAGCGCCACCACCCTGTAACTGAGGGCAGCGCTCGCACAAGGTCATGAAGAGCACAGGGGTCACTCCATCTGTAGGGGCTGCAGATCACTCACTTCGTAGCTAAAGAAAAGTGAAAAAAAAATTGACCCATAACAGAGAAGAGGCCAGTTGATAACGCTGAGCAAGAAGGAGCTGTTTTGCTGCTGCAAAAAAGAAGCAGCTCGTTGCAATATTATTGACGATGATGTTTATTTTTTGTGTATGTTGCTACACGTTTTATGTTGGTACTCCTACAAGATATATTGTTTATTGTTCATGTGTAGCGATTATATCAAGAAAGATTATGTTTTTCTTTAAAAACGATCTTCAGTAAAATTTGTAAACATTTCATCAGCCCCTTCCCAACGTTTTTTAAACACGAACGCTCGTTCAAACAAATGCGCTCCCACTTACACAAATGCATGCGCCTTTGCACTCATCAAACATATTAACACATATCTAACTAGTAAACAATTCTATCTTCGAAATTGATAAAAGAAGACTAAAAGGGTGCGATGGCGCCTATTTGTTTAAGCAACTCGCAATGTCAGACAGTTCAATCCTGACACTAAGCTGCTGTGGAATGAGTGGGATTCGGAAAGGTCAGCATACAAAACAACACAACGATCCCACACGACAGGAACACTTTGTGGCACGGCGCTTTGCATGAAGGATGGCAAAGAACCGATGTGTCTCTCCCACTCCGATTCCGCTACGTCTGGCGCGCACTGACAGCAAACTGATAATTTTAGAAGCCCAGTAGGTCACTGGGCACATAACGCATGCGCTCTGTTTCTTTAAAATATTTCGTGTGTGTGCATTTTATTAACATTCATTTCTAAGTCAATCAACATAATACTAGCATATATTTTAAATAAGAAGCACATAAACAAACAAGAAAACGAAGCCCCGGCAAGAGGGGCCCAGTGGAGAGATGGCTGCCATTGCAATTGGGCGTCTCGGCGGGGAGCGCGCAAAAGGACGAGTGCGCAAGATCTGTCATCCGCCAATTCACTTCTGTTGCTTTTAATTCCAGAGATCCTTATAGCTACATCCATTTGATCAACGTGGATCGTTCCCCATTTGACTTCAGGTCCTATCGGTAGGTGCATTTTACCAGACATTTTTTTCTATGAATGTTATATGTATATAGGCTTTAGTAGAAACACCCAAATTTTCGTCCTTCTATTCCCTACGATAACTCGGGAGGTCAGAAAAATCGCTATTTTTCTGACTTTTTCGTTTTTTCTCAATAATTCTTTAAGACCTGTAGAAAAATGATTCCATTCAATTTTATAGAGAATGAAATATCCTTAAACTTTTGTATGAACTATATTTTTCAAACGATTTACGAAAGGAGATACAGCTTTTCAGACAAAAAAAAGCTGAATTTTTTCTTTACGACTTTAAAATATACGAAAAATACACATGCTTGAGCTATTATAACCAACCCATAATCAATATAATTATTATTATTTGTTCTACTCATATTTCTCTCGATGTTGGTGAAAACACTTTCTCGCAAATGTACGCAAGTTTGAAATTATGAATATGCAACAAAAGTTGTGTATAAGTGTGCATCCGCGTTGCAGCTTGATTCTTCCAGGCGGAAGCAACTCCATTTCTGCACCACGAGATGTGCGCTGGTCCCCGCAGCGCACGCGGCCTCTGGGAGGCGCAGTGCGCAGACGAGCGAGGCCGCGCAATGGGCGACGCCGGACTTAAACCCGGCAAATGGACTATATACATTACCTACGCATTGTGATGTGAATAATTCCACAATTAGCGACTAGTGTTTTAGTGATCATAAATTGGTGCAGAAAGCACGTTGTAGGGAACGTACATCCGACTTAGGCCGGATGAAGTTCACATTAGCCAACCCGCGGTAGCTGGGGTATGTGAAGGACGTTTGGGGGACGAGAAATAACACATGTGAAAAAGACCAGAATGTCGAAGAGATGTGCCTAAGACTTCTGGGAGATCAGATGGGTAGTTTGCAGAATTTTGTTTCAAACAACCAATCAATGTACAAAATGTTGCCTGGAATGTATAATTCGTCTTATGAAATTCTGGTAGAACTACACAAATAAACGTACACTGTTGTATTTTACGATTTTTACTTTTAGTGCAGTTAATGGGGAGCCCAAAGGGAGTCCACCTTGCCAAAGGTGAGATACAATATTTTATTTTTACTTTCCAGTACACGTAAGTACATACAGAGTACTGTATGTAGTATAGGGAAAGTTATGTAATGCTGCGGAAAATCGATTTCTAGATTTCAAAGGAAATACACGTTCTCGGGTCTCCTAATGCTGAAAAGAGGCTATTTTCGAAACATCTATGTGGGAACACTACTAGCTCATGAACTATACGTAGGATTTTTTCCAAATTGAAGACACCCCTGTCAATCTGGCTCGAGTCGAAACTTAAAGATTTTGTAAAACATTCTTAAAAATTTGGGGGTACTTTACATGAAGTCCTCCGGACATTTTCAAAATTTTCTGAAAAACGTCTACAATTTTTTCTTTAAATTTATTGTAAGAACAGAGTAACTACACTTATAAAAATGGCATAGGTCCGACCTTCACGGTAAATGAACTAAATGATTTTTTTTTAAAGTATGGATTTTTTTCGTTTTTCCTACAACTACAAAATTAAAGATATATATATATTTCCTTCAAATGTAATTTGTTGTCCAAAATTAATTCTTTTACTAAGCTCATGTATTTTTTCAAAATTTTAATAGTCATGCAATATTGCGTGCACTTTGTACAATTTAAAAACGCATAAAAGTAAGTTTCTCAAAAAAAAACCTCCAAATTTATCTTTAAATCTTTGAAAGTAATTGTATTAAATGCACTCTATGAGATGACATAAAAACCATATTACTCTATTCTTTGGTTATTAGAAAACTAATTATTAAAAATTACAAAAATGAAATTTTTTGACTTGTCTCTCACGTCGTTAATATTTATATTGGCGATAATTTGTTCACATTATTATATTTATGAGTACATGTGCTTTAAATAACGTCTCATTAAGTTTCTTGAGAACTCAATCGTTTTCGGTGAAAACAAGCTCAAAATTCTGCATTTTCAGAAACGCTCAAACGCCATTTTCTCATAAATAGCTCCAAATTTTTTTTGAAAATTTTCGAACGGACAATGCTAATTGGAAGCTTTGATGTGACGTAAAAATAATTTTGAGGTATGAGGTTTGAGGTGCTTTAAATGACTTCTAATGAAGTTTTTCGAAAACAAAAAAGTTCTGCGAAAACGTGCTTCAAATTTCAAATTTACAGTAGCAGTTAAACACCATTTTCTTAAAAACAACTCCAAGTTATTCAAAGAAAATTTGCCATTTAGTACGAGGTTTTACTATTCATAATATTCTTGAAATAATATTTCCGTCCTACTATTAGAAAACCGATAATTAAGAACATTTTTAAAAAAATGTACTTGGGCGACAATAAAAGGCATCTGGCAAGAGTTAGGGGCAAGTTCGAATAGCTTCCAGAGACCTAATTGTGTGCCGTAAAACGGAGAATTTTCTACACAAAAACTCTTATTGCCGGTCTCTGGTAGGAAAAAACCAGATAAATCTAGTTTATAAATATAGAAAGCAAATTCCTCTAACACGTGACGAAGCCAGAATCCATGTTTTGTCAGTCTTTCACACCGAAAAATCCATTGACGCTAAAACGTATGTCTGTCCGTCAGTGCACTACGCTAGCAGGCCAATCCATTTTAAGTGGCGCAGCACTGGTTGCTGGATCATCTCGAAAGAAACCATGTTCAGTGCATACACTTCCTTGTGTTTTGGCTGTTCAAAAACCTCTTTAACTTGTTTTCTTGTACCTCGTTTACAAACGGCGGCCATATTTGTTTTACGCAGTGTGCCATTTTTTAGACACTATTTTATAAATTTCTCAGATCTGGGTTGTTTTAACATTCTTTAATAAAAAGCATTGGCTTCAGTATAGTCTGGCCACAAATCGAAAAATTATTTACTAACCTTTTATGTTTTTATTTGAGAAATATTTGCAACCAAAAATAGGTGAACAAAAAATTAAATTCGATTTTCAGAGTGTAATTTATCAAAGAGGGAATAGAATCACAGTCTTAATTTTTTCTGTGCTTTTACACATAACAGTACAGTTACTTTTTTGAAAAACATTATTGGCAAATAACGTACCACTTGAAAAATACATTCTCTTAAAACTTGAAAATTTGGATCTGTGCTGAGGGACCAGATAAAAATCTGAAAATTGCACACGTGGTAGATCTCTGTGAGATCAAACTTCAGTAAAAATTTCAATTTTAAGATTTAACTCGCAGTATTTAAAAAAATGTAAACTTCCACAAAAAAGGCTTCAGTTTTACATGGAGAAAAAGTTGTGCTAAGATGTAATTATACTATTTTGAAGCTATTTGGACTAAAATCTACATTGATTTTACATAATTAATTATACTTTGGTATTAATAAACATAAAAGTGGCCCAATGTATACATTTCAATATTATATATACACTGCTTTAAAACAACAAATTAAAACAAACTTACAAATTGACATTGGTTTGCATCGACATGAATGTGTTATAAATCCTTTCGCGAATTTTCTGTTAGAAATTAATGAAGGGCGTCTCGTCGTACATAACGATAACATTGTAATTATGCGAGAAAGTATGTTCTGTGGTGGCACCACTAGTTTATATTATTATTCTGATTGTTTACGTTTTGCAAAAGATATCAAGACCATGAAGTCTTTGGAAAAGCGGTCATCAGTTATTATAAATGGTCGAACGATTCCAAATGTTTCATCTGGTTAATTTCTTGAGAATGGACATCAACACCAGAATCAAACCTCGTATTTTTAATTATTAGATATAGATTTAAAACGGACGAGAGTGCTGAACGTTATTTTAACGATCTCTTTCCTTTGTGGCTGTGACCCTACATGTGTGGCGTCAAAGTGTCTGTGCTTCTGAGGCCATAAGAGGGGGCTTTGGCGGTGCGTGCTTACCCCTGCCGCTGCCAGTCTCCCGCCCGCTCCTGTTCCGGCTTAATTCTTACGTTTAAGTTCGGCCGCTCCGTAGGCTTCATGCTAGTCTAATAAGGCAGGATGCGCGAGCTCAATTTTGGGCGATTTTGTCATATGGACATCTTACCCGTTGCATAAGTGCACTGCGTGGCTCTCATTATGTAATGCTATGTAGATCACAGGTGCTGCGTGAAGAAAATCGAGTGAATGAGAAGGCCGCGGGGCGCAGTGTCATACCACTTCGGTGATCAATACAGCAATAGTACAGCAAAACACATTGGCATAAAGAGCCACCATCGGTTGATCCGAAAGTTGAACTAGTGGTGCTATAGAATGGCACAGACTTTCCCGTTTAAGTTTTGTATTTCCTTTGGCGTCGGCTAACTATATGAAGTTGCCACATACCCTGGCCAGCTGCCATCTATCGCCGCCAAAAGAACATTTTTTTGAAATCTTAATTTTTCGATTTCCTAGTAGTTAACCGAAATATTATTTTAAGAATATAAAAGAATAGTAAAACCTCATCATTAATGGCAATTTCCTTTAAATAATTTGGAGATGTTTTTAAAAAAATGCGGGAAGCGCTACATAAAACTCGAAATTTGAAACTCTTTTTAACAGGAAGTTTTTGAGATTTTGAAAATCTTTATAAGAAGGCATGTAACGAACATTAACTCATAAATACAATAGGGTTTGTATAATTTTAGAAAAAAAAACAGAAAAATACTCCAGTGTGAACTTTACGCCATATTAAACAGTGCAATTAGCACTATTCCTTCGAAAAGTTTGAAGACAGAATTTCGAGCTGTTTTTGAGAAAATGGAGTTTGGGCGTTTCTGAAAAAGCGAAATTTTGAGCTAGAAGACGGTAGTTTTCGAGAAATTGTGTGACATTAGTTAAAGCAGATGCACTCATCAATATAATAATGTGGACAAATCGCCGCTAATGTACGTATTAACGCAGTGAGAGACACGTCAAAAAATTACATTTTTGAAATGTTTGATATAGCACCAACAAAAGAACATAGCAATATGACGTTTATGTCATCTCGCAGAATATATGTATCACTATCTCTACCTACTAAGTCAAAAGAAAAAAATTGGAGCCATTTTTCCGAAAATCTTGTTTTTTAAATTTTTTAAAGTTGCAAAAATTACACGCAATATTCCTTGGAAACTACTAGAAGTTTCAAAAAATGTACATGACCCTAATGAAGGGAGTAATTTTGGACAACAAATTTAATCTGAAGGGAAAATCTTTATCTGCAATTTCGTACTTTCTTAATTTAGGAACAGGATTTATCCACTTTTTCTTTATCAGGGCCCAGCAATGAATTTTTTTTCTGCCGAAAATCCGTCCCTTTTTCGGGTATCATTACATAAATTTCCGTATTCTACGTGTATTACTGTGTATATAAGTATGTACACGAGAAAGTAAAAATGAATATCCTTGAGTAAGTAATTTATGACAACTCCCGTTATTCCCATCTGGATCATGAGTTGAGTTATGTAATTTATTCTTCTCGGGAATTTTAATGGGGCATTAGAACTTATCTAGTTTTAATTTTCCGTTTTCCGGCATGAGATCATGTTGACAAATTGCTTTCATGACAAAGTTCCAGTGGCGAGCGATCGGGGCCGGATGCTGCTGTCGCGGGAGGGGGAGGCGCTTGTTTGGCCGGGGCGCGGAAGCGCGTGCGTCATCGGAGAAGCCGTGGCTGCTCAGCCTGGGGGCGGGGGGCGGCCTTGCGGGCGCCTCGTAAATTCGGGACCGAAAGGCAACGGGCGGCGCTAAGTCAATAAGCGGCGAGACGCCTCGCGTCGGAAATGACTGCGGGAAGCCTAAAGATAGCCGCGGCCACAATGCCACGTCACGGCCCGCGCGTCCACTCCGCTAGCAGCCCCACCGGCAAGGCCCCCTTGTGTCTCCCCCTCCGCCTGCCCCGCTCCGTGGGCATCTCTTTGGGCTTCATTGCTCCAGAGCCAATCGCAGGGTATTCAGACAAGGAGTTCGGGCAATCAGTGGTTTCTTGGCGAAATTGCTTTATTACCCTTTCTTGGATACACCTTAGTAGCTAGTGACTGTTGTAGTCATTTTATATCTGCGAAACAGAGGCGGGATTTCGGATCTTTTATTTAAGGGGGTAAAGTGTTCCCCCACTAGGATGATAAAAAGTTACACTAATCCAAATAGCACACGAGAAGTTACACTAAAGTTCTAACATAAACATAATATTTATGAAATATTTCTTAGCTCCCGTCCCACCACTTACACCCATCCCCACCCAGAAACGTACTTTTTAACTTTATTTTTTTGTCTGAATTTATCTGATAAAAAATGAAAAATAACAAAATAATTTATACTATCAGAAAAAATTGATGTTTTCTCATCACCAAATTCAAACGCAATTTTTTTAAAATAACAAAAATATATTTGTTGTCTTAGAACCATGGAGAAAGCTTGTAAAAATCTAAAAAGTTCTTAAAATAGAAAACGTAATAATTTTCAGATTTTTTCGATTGCCGAGCTGTAGTTAAAAAAATAAAACCATTTTTGCCATTTTAAGCCTTAATTACCATTTAAATTTTAATTACCTTTGCAATTTAGCTACTAAATTACAAAGGCGTTATCTGTGCAACCCTTTAGCAATCCTAGTGGGACGACGGCTATCATAAGGAAGGTCGCATGACGAGTGCTACTGAGGAGGCTTCTCATAAGCCACGTGTGGACAGCACCAAGCAAGAGGGTGCTGTGAGAGTCAAGTTATGTCGGTGTATTTATTAAATAATTAAAATGTATTTTGTAACTCCATATCAAACTCATTTAATCCATTAAATTCAGTGTTTCATTGTCAAAACGAGTTCTTCTTTGTTTTTACCCAAAGCACTCTGTCAACCTGTAATAAGGCTTGGTATGCAGCTCGCCTTTGTAATCTAGAGTTAAAGAACACGCACTTTGAATATGGCTGAACTGACTTTTGAACATGGAACAGTTCTGTGCATTTATTTGAATGTTTTTTATACATTTGTAATAAAAATTGCTCTGTTGTCGAAGAAAATAATGAAACTTTTTTGATAATGGTACCGAAATTATTATTAAATCAACAGATTCACTAATATGTAAACAGAGAAGTGAAATTACTCTAATAACATTGAATATAGTCGAATATAGTCCGTGGGGATAACAGGTTCGCTTTTTTCTCAGTATACACTTGGCATCAAACAAGTATCATGCATTATTTACACTATATCTTACTTTATAATCGAACTAATGGTGCTACAGAATGGCACAGAATGTTTTCTATTTACTTTGGACTTCGGTTACTTCGGACATGACGCTTAGTAAATTCAACAGAAAATTTGAGATTTGAAGCACATTTTCGCAGAATATTTTTGAGTTTTCGAAAAACTTCATTGGACGTTATGTTAAGCATTTTAACTCACAAATATAATGATGTTTACAAATTGTTGGAAATGTGCATATTAACGGCAGTGAAATCATCCAAAAAATTACATATGTATAATTTTTGAAAAAACAAAGAAAAATACCCAAAAATGAATTTAATCTCATATTGAAGAGTGCAATCAGCACAATCCTTTCGAAAAGTTTGAAAAAAATGTTTTTTGTGTTTGTATGAAAAAAACATATTTTCAAATGTGAGTTTTTGGGACAATGGTATTTGAGCGTTTCTAAAATTGCGAAATTTTGAGCTAGTGTTGACAAAAATGATAAAGTTTTCGAGAAGCTGTATCTGACATTATTACAAGCACACGTACACATGTAAAGTACATGTATTAAAGGCAAGTCAAAAAAATTACATAGAGCAATATCGCATTTATATCAGATTATAGAATGCATTTAGCACAATAAGTACCATACGTTTAAAGAAAAAATTTTGAGTCATTTTTGAGAAAATATTGTTTTTGTAATTTTTTAGAAATTTGGCAAATTGCGCGCAATATTTTTACTAAAATCTTCAAACTAGGTACAGGACTTTAATAAAAGAACAAATTATGAGCAACAAATTTCATTTGAAGGAAAATTCTGTCTTTAATTTCGTAGTTGAAAGAAGATCCCGAAAAAAATTCAAACTTTTGAAATTTTGAAAATTCATAGTTAGCCGTGAAAATCATACCTATGCTACATTTATAAGTGTGTTTTACTCTATATTTACCAGAAATTTGAAGACAACATTTTGAGCCATTTTTAGAAAATGTTGAAACTCATCATGCAAAGTCCCCCTAAACGCTAATGAATGATTTTCAAAATTGTAGAGCTTTGACTCGAGCAAAATAGTCAGAGATTTCGTCAATTTGGAAACAAGATCCTACGCATGGTTTAGCCGCTAGTGTTGCTCACATACGATGTATACAATATAAGATATCTCCTGCATGCTCTTCTTCGGCGTTTTTCTCTAATACGATCGTTTTCATTGAATTCCGAAAATTCTGTCCCAAAATCTACTAATCGAACGTAAGATGTTAAATGTGCTCTCATTTTGTAGCATTATTCACAGTTTTCTCCATATTTACTTGAGGTTCTTCAAATTTAATATGTTTGCCGCAACAAACCACGGTTTTGGAAATTTCTTAGTATCTTCTGGCCGGGTCCGAAAAAAATTATCAATTCCCCAACAAGAGAGCCAGACTCGTCGAATGGCACCTCACACGTCTCGATTGGAAGTAGTCTAGTCCGTACACACGCATACTCGCAGTTAATTAAATACTATCGCGGGACTAGTTGAATGGGACGTCGGCAACGCTGTAAACTATTTTAAAAGTATTTTCATGAGTCGAAAATTTATGTCATCTATAACTTTGGTCAAATAAGTTCTTACAGTCTTTAATTGCATTAGGCATACCGATGAATCGTAGTAGGTAATAATCTCCTCCTTTTTTAAAATTTCCAACTTCCAAACTCTTGTATGTTACCTCCGTAGGGGTTATGAACTGCAATTTCAAAATTATAAACGCCGAAAAAATACTTGCAGATGCGGAAAATGCTGAATTTTTAGAAGTTAGTACAAGTAAAATTTTACTTTCCTTGCTAATTTGCATAAAAGTCATCTCTAAGCTGCTGTTCAGATTATTCTCTAATATGATCATTCCCAATTAGTTCCAATGTTCAAAGAGATCAAAACTCCACAAAGTCAATCTAATTGCGTTCACTTCTACATCTGCAATTGCTCTATTTATGGTTTTGAATGCGACTCTGGGTAGGCGGCTGTTTTGTGTATTTATGTAAATAACGTGTTAGTTACGTTTTAATAAGAATAAGTGTACTCGTTTTTTTAAGAATGTAGATGTGAGAAGTCGAACGTAAAGACATAAATGTGCTTCTGTAGGATCACTTACAGTTTGGTTTTCTACCTACTTACCTGAATTTCTTCAAGCTCAATAAGTTCCAAGGCAATACTGTTCGGATGTTTTTGCAAATGTATTTTTCAAAATACATGAATGCGGGTGCAAATTAAATGAAATATGCCGCGCAGTGATTCACTTGTCGCATTCAACGTAACCTACATACATCTATTTGGGAGACGTTGGTTTACTCCGGCATACTCACTAAGATGGCAGCGCTAATACACGCAAACACACACTTTTGGGTATGTCATAGAATATTGTGGCCGGATCGGAAAGCCCCACCCTGAGGCTCAGGCGCCTCGAATGACACCGCACCCTCTCGAGCGGCGCGCGGAAGGCGCCCAACCGCATTTGGCGGGTCCTCGCACACGCCCGCACAGCCCGCACACTCAAGCGCTGCAAAGGGATTCTTTTCAAAATGCTGGAAAAGGAAAATCTTTCATAACAAATTTAAAGATCCGCGAAATGAAATGTCTAAATGCCTAAGTCAAAATCCAATTTAATTTATTTTTTAATAACTATTTTACTTTCTCGTATACATACGTATATACGGAGTAATAACTTAGTACAGGAAAAGTTATGAAATGCTACGTGAAAAAACACCGGACTTTCGGCAGAAAAAAATTCATTGCCCTGGTAACGCAAAAGTGGATAAATGCAGTTACTAAATTAAGAGAAAAATTCTCAAACAAATGGTGTAGCTACAGTGCACGTTCTGTGCTTCTTAGATACCGAACAAATTGATTGACGGCAAAACGCCTGTCCATCTGTCTCTCTGGTGTGCGTGAACAACACTAGCGCCTGACTAGACGAACAATTGTTTCCAAACCGAATAAACCCCTGTCGACGTAGTCTGAGTCAAAGCTCTGCGATTTTGAGAAACATTAATTTTTCGGGGTACTTTACAAAAAGCACCTAGGATATTTTCAAAATTTTCCCGAAAATGGATCTAATTTTTTTCTTTAAATGTCTTGTAAAAATAAGTTTATAAAGGCGGTGTAGGTAAGATTTTCACTGAATACTCTGAATTTTCGATAATTGCAGAATTCTGAATTTTTTTCGGCGAGTTCCTTCCACAACAAAATTGAAGATAGATATTTTTCCATTATATGAAATTTGTTCTCCATAATTAGTTCTTTCATTAACGTCATATACATTTTTTTCAAACTTTTAGTAGTTTTTGAACAATATTGTTTGCAATACGTGCAATTAAAAAGTAACAAAAACAATATTTTCTCGCAAAATTGCTGCAATTTTTTTCTTACACTTTTGGTACGTGTAGTTCGAAATAAACTCTATGAGATGACATCAACGCCAGATTGCAATTCTTTTATAGTTTCAAAAAATACAAAAAACAATTTTTACATGTCTCGTTAATATTTATATTTGCGGTAATTTGTTCATAATATTGTATTTATGAGTACACGTGCTTTAAAAATGTACTATAAAGTTTCTCAAAAATCCATCAGTTTTCTGTGAAAATTACAATAGCTCAAAATTCCGCATTTTCAGAAATACACAAACGCCATTTTCTCAAAAATGGCTCCAGATTTTTCTTGAAACTTTTCCAACGCATAGAGGTAATTGGACTGTATAAAATGGCATACAGAGTGTTTTGCTTTATAATTTAGTTTTAAAAAAATGTTGAAAATCTCTGACGCCGTTAATATGCTCATTTCAACGGTTAGTAAACACTATTGAATTTGTGAGTGCCTTAAATGACTTTTCATTAAGTTTCATTAAGTTTAAAAAAATTCTTTGAAAAATAGTTTCATATTTCGCATTTATAGCATAAACGACATTTTCTTAGAAACGGCTCCAAAGTTTTCATTGAAGATTACCATTTATAACGAGATTGTACTCGTCTTTAATATTCTTAAAGTAATATTTCGGTTCATCTATTAGGAAACCGAAAATTGAATAAAATCCTTTGGGTGGCGATAGATGGCTGCTGGCAAGAGGATGGGGCAAGATCACTAAAGCAGTCCACAGGAAGGAAATTAGAAAACGTAACTACTGTGCCTTTCTGTAACACTACGTTCTAACTCGTAACAATAATGTTCTCGTGTACGTAATTTTAACGCCGATAACTCGTCTACGTTCCGAATGCTCAGTTCGAGCTTTACAATCTCAAGGGACAGGATCTTTGGGGTACGAGAATGTTTTACTCCCAGACACAGAATTAGGTGAATCAGTGCGTATATTATTTCTAGAATATACAAAACAAACAAGCAACCACAAAAAACAAGAACTGAACAAATACAAAGAACAAATGGCAAATATCACATACAAATATTATACAGAATCAAATTACCCCTTTCAACAGTGAAAGATTTACACACTTTCCAACATTAACCTGAATACTTCCCGCTAACTTAATTCCCTTTCAAAATGCGCCTGCACGGCAATTACTGCTTGGCCAGCATCGTCAGAAAAGGCACACAATTTTAATTTTACTTTCTCAATTATTACAAAAAACATAGTGTAGTTATTTCTATTTAACACCACTCCCTTGGCTCAAAAGACTAATAAAAATTACCAAAAATTACTTATAATGATCAAAATTATTTACAATTAATTCCCTTGGGAATATTAAGCGTAAATGAAAATGTATTACACATCTATTAAGAAATTTTGCTTGGGAATATAAAACACAAATAAAAATGTATTACACTGAATTACAAGGTTCCCCTTTCGCGGTATTTGTCGTGATATAGTTCGTAACAAGATCTTGGTGATAATGCAGATTTTGAATTTGGTCCTTCTGTCGCTGCTCTAGGTGCTCTCGGGAGTGCCTGCTCCAGACACGCGTCACGGAATGTCACCTTCGCAACGGCGCTCGCAGTCGCGGCTCGCGCCCACCTCGCTTCTCCTTCGATGCGCCTGCCTTTCTCCGCTCTTGCGTCAGGTGTGCACGCAGTCACCCAACACTCGGTTGTCTCGTGCGCCCCACTACGCTTCTTCCTACGCTCCCTGGCCACCCACGCCTCTCGACTGTCAATTTTGCTTCTTTGCGCCCGTAGGCACGCCACGCGCGACGCGTATGACTACGCCCCTCGCATTATGCTACATTAAAGTGAGCTTCCTGGCACAATGCAATAGGACGGGAATGGGACAAGAATGTAGTCAGTCATCAGAGTACCCTCTAATGAAGGCAGGACGCGAGAATGGAAACATAGAAGCAATTTATTAGTGTTAGCAAGAAACATACAAAGAAAACTGTACAGATCTAGAGAACACAGACACACTGAACACTGAATTAAATATGAAAAGTGGAGGCACATAAAATGGATAAAAGAATTCGTGGAGAGCGCTAAACCACTTTATTGCCATATCTAAAATGAACGTTACGACAGCGCGGCGATCCTAACTCAAATCATTTATTGTGGCTTAAAAGGGAACGAATTAGCCCACAATCAAAAAATCAATCACGGTTCAAATACCTACTCGGGATAGGCGCTTGAGAAATCACATTATACATAAAGCGGTTCTCAACATTTCCCAAGATGTAAATACCGCATCTGTTCAGGAACAAGTAGAAACTATAGATCATATCGACTCAACCTTGGTCAAATTATAGCAAGACGCGAATACTTGAAAAGACACGACTGAGGGTGTGTTGTAAATACCCCCACTGCGGAAGATTTGTTATACCGCCCTCGAAAGTCTCAAACACATAGATCCAAATGGCTTCGAACACCACCAACGGTGGACATGAATTGTCTCATAATACAATATTGTACGAAACAAACAAATTCAAATAGATCTCATGATAGATAGCCAAGACAAACCGGGATTTGGTTAACCAGCGGTTTAGAGCGAAATATGTGTCTACATGTAGCATTGCGAACAAAACGTGCTCGCCTTGCACTAAAAACGCCGTAACCAAAAGGAGGCAGAGAACTCAAAAGTTTTGTAAAACGCAGAAAACACGTTTTGGTGAAAAAATTTTTCGAAAAGATTTTTCCCCCCAAGTTTCCGGAATTTGGAGCGCAAATGCACCGTCGTCCGATGGAACATCGGAACAACTCACCCTCTTGGATTTGTTCCCGCAAAATTTATGTATAACATTGGCTTAAAGTCCGCAGTCCTTTCAAAAAGAGTGGGAAGTGCAAAAAATTTGTTTCTTTTGCAACAGCTAATTTTGCACAAATTAGAAGCCTGACAGAAGAAGCTACTAGAAGCAAGAAGCCGCCAGATCTGCTCCTAGTAGCTAATTGCAACCTGCGGAGTATTATTTTTTTATTATTTCAGCAGACTCTGTAATATGTTTCGTCTGGATTGTAGAGGAATAATAATAATTAATAATAATAATAATGATAAAATAATAATAAAATAATAATAAGCGGAATAAGAAGAATATACAATTTGAGTAAAAGGATTATATTCTTTAATATGAAATATTTTACTAGTTCAGAGTTACTAAATAACATTAAAAAACAGGATTAAAAGATGAATGAAAGGAGAATTCGTTCGTGGTTCATAGCACCTTTTTTATTTCGGCGAACTGCCGATTAGCTGGATCAGATAAGACTAACGGACATATTAGACTGAGCACCCACGTGACACGTTAACTCTTAATCTAACGCCAGATGATGATTTTGCTATTGTGGCAGTCCAGAGAGACTTCGTAAAAAGAATACGATTTTTTGATATAGTGGCAGTGAAAACATGACCATTGGCGTAAACAATTGACGATGTCGGAGCTGGGAACGTTATTATTTTGCCGCCGAGATTGACGATACAACGAAATGTAATCGACGATGGCATAAATAAGATAAAGAAAAAAGAGTTAGGAACTACGAAAACTAGTGTTTATTACAGTTAGTTGAGAGAAACTTTACGCATTTTTTACTGTTTGTTGCGTCTTATCACGACCGCAACGCATATCCTAACCTTTTACTGTCGATGCAGCGCTGAATTTATTTTATCATGAGACAAGTACGCAACGTAAGTGTAGAATTTTTAGAAACTAGTGGCAACAGACCGGCATTTGAAAGGAAAAACGTGGAAAATTAAAAAGGAAATTTGGGAGAGAAAAACGAAATTTAGTGAAAAAAGGCGTCAGCAACTAGATGAAGGTGAACGATTGCCAATTGTAAAAACAACTTGAGAGAAAACCCAGGGCGTGACGCAGACGGGGTAGAATCGGCCGAGAACACTGGTGGTGAGAACGCGCGGTTATAAAGTGTGATACGGATTTAATGATTTTACTAATGTCACCTAATAGACTATGAATATGGGAATTTAACTTAAAACGTTTACATAGAATGGATGGTGGTGGATCTGAAATAATGAAATGCGGCAGCAGAATGACAAAGGGAAGTAATTATTCTTAGACTTATAATTTTTTATTCAACGTAAGTGTAAGACAGGTCCAAGATTTGGTAATTGTTAACGGGAAAGCAAAATCAAAGTTCAATACCATGGGCATTGTAGCAAGAATTCTCATCAATATGAATGAGTTTAATATATATTACAATGTGAATGTTTGGGGGGGGTCTGGGAAAATATTTTATTTTTGTTAAGGTTTGATTTTGTGTCATGTCATGTTACGTCATAATAGTTAAGAGAGCAGCAACACGCCAGAGGATTTCGCTAACGAGTAGATAAACTTGCACCGACGTTTGGCAGTGAATAGTAGTTGTGGGAAAATACCTTTTTGTGTTTTCTTTTTTAAATTGAGAAAGAAAAGGGGTCAATTCCGTACTAATACTGATGTATAAATTCCCATTTCCTGTACAGGAGGGGCTTCGCCATACGATCCTAGAATAAATATCTAGGACGGTACATTATTCCACTTGTAGGTTAATTTATTCGTATGTTTTATTAATACCGAGAAAGAGATAATGCTATGTAAACAGTTTTATTTATTTATATTTTAAAGGGAGAGAGTGTATAGTTTCAGTGGCACACCAACGTGGGCGAAAATATAAATATTATATTTATATAAAAAAGGAAATACCAGGTGTTGTCTCAGTATTTATATACTTGTTCAAGTTATTCAAGCACAATAATATTCATACTTTTGAATGTGGCAAGTGCCTCAAAATATTTAGTTGTATGTTCAATTTCATCAGATTGTTTTTATCGTAGTGAGTTCAATACAGTATATTTCATTAATTGGTTACAACTGTATAATTAGATTGTCCTTTCCTACTTCATATGAAATTTGAGTCATATTTTTTAGCCGTTTCACGGAAACATTTGAAACCTATTCACTTTGTATCTTTTAATTATTTCTACTTTTACGAGGCGCGACACCAGGTTATTGCGCGCACCGGTTCTCCCGCGAGGAGTGGATGAGATGTTCACCTTACACTCCCCTTCATGATTCCTTCCTACGCGTCTTTTCGTACAAGAAGGCTCCCTCTATGGGATTGTTTGCATCCACCACTCCCGGACTTCTCGGCTCCCTGTAGCACATTGGCTCTCTGTAACAACCCTGGTCAGAAGTCTACTCCCCAACCTTTAATGCACTTGTCTATCGTGGCCATTCTCGTTCCTTGGCGCGTAAAGAAACCCTCCCTCCCTCATACTTTTACCTTGTAAAATTTCCATTCTCTAGACACCCTTCAGCTTTCAGTTCCCTTGGCATCTTTCAATTCAACTGCGCTGCTATCTCCGATCTGCTCTTCGCATTGCTTTTCTTTCTTTCCTTATCCGTTTTTGTTCCAGGCGTCTTTACCTCTCTGAATTTACATAAAACCGCGTTACCGCCCCTTAGAGGATCCTGCCGACTCTCCTTTCTCTGTCTAGCGCGGAGACAATCTCACAACAATTTTATCCCCCAATTACTTTACAATCTTGGAAGATGAGGACGCAGCCCTCGCCGGTGACGACCCTGAAAGGGGCGGCTCAGATGGCCGTTCCGTCGACGTCTCCGGACCGCGTTGCCTCTGCTGGAAGAGCAGAGACGGTCGTATTGTTTTCTACAATTGATCGGCAAAACCAAGTCATATTTTCTCGTTGAACATAAAAGTGTGCGTATATGTAATTCACTTACCCGTTTTACGTTTAAACTGCTGCCTTCTTTGTGTTATTCTTTCACCAAAAATGTATTAATTTAATTAACACCTTAATCATTAGCGATGTATCCGATCGCAAATGATTAAGATTATATCATTTTCGAAGAATATTGCTCCTTTGGACTTTCAAGAATTACCACTCATCTACTTTTTAGAGAAATAAAATGAATAAAACGAAACAAGATAAAAACACCTTACAAAACGAATGTTCTGAGAAACGATCAGGGAATAGTTTTTCACTTCAACGCATGCTTTGAAAGTCGTCGAGTTTCAAATATCTATAATCACGTATGTATTTAGTGTAAAACAAAAGTACACGTTCAAGCCAAGTTGATCTAAATCTAATACTTTTTGTGAGGTTTAACTAACGTAATAGTTTTACTAATTTTTAATTATTCCAACATGCATAATGTAAATATTTGAATCTTTATTTCGTAATTTTGGGTTCTCGAAAAAGGAAAATATATTTTTACTTTCCCGTATACGTACGTATAAACGGAGTAATATACGTGGTGTTGAGGAAGTAATGAAATGCGGGGGGAAATCGATTTTGAGGTTTAAACAGAAATACACGTTTTGGGGTCCTCTAACAACGAAAAAAGTGTTAGTCTGTCTGTCCATCGGAACGTGTATTTAGTGTATGTGCACAACACTAGCGCCTAAACCATGTGTAGGAGTTTTTTTCCCAATTGAAGAAACCCTTGTCGATCTGTTCTGAGTCAAAGCTGTACGACAATAAAAAAAACTTTCTTCCAAATTTGGGGAGTGGGGTACTAAACATTAAGCCCCCGAAATTTTAAAAATTTACTTCAAACCCGCTCAAAATTTTCTCTTTAAATTTATTCTAAGAATAGAGTAAAATACAATATAAATGTGGTAGAGATTTTCACGGTTATCTCTAAATTTTCGAAAATTGCAAAAGTTTGAATTTTTTAGCGTCTTCCTACAACTACAATATAAAAGACAAAGTTGTTTATTCATATACTATTTGTTCTCCATAGTCTGTTGAAGTCGTGTGCAATTTATTGAACATTTAGGTAGTGCAATATTTGCAATTTTAAATACATTACGAAAACACGATTTTCTCTTTACACGAAAACAAATTTTTTCTTTAAACGTTTGGTAGGGATAGTGCTAAATGCACTCTATAAGATAAATTTTTCAAAAATTAAATGTAAAAATGTATTTTTTAAATTGTCTCTCACGTCGTTAATATTTACATTAGCCTCAATTCATTCACATTATTGCATTTATTTATGTTTTTG
Organism: Gryllus bimaculatus; assembly: GCA_017312745.1. NCBI lineage: Eukaryota > Metazoa > Arthropoda > Insecta > Orthoptera > Gryllidae > Gryllus > Gryllus bimaculatus. Next base: position 943,291 of record BOPP01000270.1, read on the forward strand.
ATGAACACATTTAACTAAGAAACTAGCGGTACTGCAGAATGGCACAGACTTTCCCGTATTACTTTTCTATTTCCTTTGGTCTAAACTAGCTACTGGAGCATTCAACATACCATCTATTGCTGCCCAAAGTACATTTTTTGACATTTTCTTAATTTTTCAGTTTACTAATAGTAGAATGGAAATATTTTTAGTTTATTGAAGAACGGTAAAACCTCGTCCTTAATGCTAATTTTCTTTCAAACCTTTGGGGCCATTTTAAAGAAACTTGCACTTAAGCGGCACTGTAATTTCGAAATTTGAAGCTATTTTTCACAGAAAAAGTTTGAGTTTTTGTAAAACATCATTTGAAGTCGTTGTAAGTACTTTAACTCACAAATACAATAGTGTTTCCAAATTGCTGGACATGTATGTAGCAATGGCGTGAGGGATCTATAAAAAAGTTCAAGTTGTGTAATTAAAAACAAAACAAAAAAATACAGCGAAATGAAATGTACAACATATTAAAGAGTGGCATTGTCGACCCGGATGCTGAGGTAGTAGTTTCATGGCGACCTCGAATCGAAGGTTCGCGGGTTGAAATTCCGCCTCGGGCATGGATGCATTTGGGATCGTCCCTTCACCATCATCATCCTATCACTTCATTAAAGAAGGATTAATAATTCTCTGCGCGAGTAGGAGGCCCTTGACCATAATGAGATGAGCAGTTGGCTAATGATAATAAAAAAGAATGGAATTAGCACTATCCGTTCGCAATGTTTGAAAAAAAATTTGGAGACTTTTTGAGATGATGGCGTTTGAAAGATTCTGAAATTGCGGAATTTTAATCTATTTTTCAAAGTAAACGGTTGAGTTTTTGAGAAACTTTATATTGTGATCATCAATTTTACTATGTCAAGGAACATTCGACTTCCCACACCAGAGAAAAACATAAGTTCGAACGACGTCGCAAAGTTAACGAAAGGGGGGGCTAGTGTCGCATATAGGCGATACGACTTCCGGCCCCAGCGAAAACGTTCTTTCACTACGAAGCAAGCGAACGGACATGTCGTGTGCTGTAACTTTGCAAGTCGGAGAAACTGTGCAGCAAATACGGACGACTCCCGGACGACCTACGGAAACTCTTTGCAGAAGTTTAGAAGAGTTTCTTTATATGGTTATAGATGTAGCTTTTCTATTACATCACTATGGTTGATTTCACTTCCCTTTTCATATCACGTGAGTGGAAGAGGAAATACTTGGATGTGCGAGACAGCGAGGAACAGGGAGCAACCCGACCGCGTTACTTGAAGGACTTGGGCACCAGCAACTGAAGGCGAGCGATTTGGAGGTTCACGGGGCGAACGCAAGAACGGCGACGAAACACTGTGATTGGATGTGTGCGACGCCCCGTCACTCTGCGGTCGTGAGGGTCCTCCATCATCTGACCACGTTAGACACGTATGCACTTACAGATTAGAAAGACTTACAACTATTCAAAAATTATTGGGAAGAATCTTTTTTATGAAAATAAATTTAAAATGAAATATAATAATTTTGCTGTATTTTTTTTAATTACACAAATGTAATTTTTTTAATATCTCTCACGTGTTTAATATGCATATTTCCGACAACTGTGTACACTATTACATTTATGACTAATGTGCTTGAAATGTCTTCATATGAAGTGTTTCGAAAAATTCTTCTGTGAAAGGGCAGTTCAAGTTTGGCATTCAAGCAACGCTTCGAGTTCTCGTCTGCAACGGGATGACGTCTCTCCGCAGTGCTTACCTTGTTCGTGTCGCTACGCGCAGAAGATAAGCGAACTCAGAGTGAACGAAGTGAATGTCCAAATAACATGCTCTTACCTCGGACAGAGCATAGCAGTAGCAATGGAAGTACGTGAAGGAACCTCGCCTATGCCAAACTGTTTATGTGAATATCAACAAAATGTATTGCAAACAATCCAACAATTGCAAGAACTCAACAACAACTGCAGTCACAACAGCTAACAACTAGATCAACTACAGCAACTCCTGACGCAGCAATCACAGTTTCCGCTATCAAGAAGCAGTACTTTCCATTATTCCGTCTGCAGTACAGTCGTCAAGTTCAAGTTCAACCGAGAGTAATAAATCCAGAACTTAATCCATCTGACAGTAATTTAAGTGTGACAACAACACCCATAAATGGCAGTTTGTTGTAAGCAAACGCAAGAGAAGTAAATCAACAGCCTGAAAATCAAAAACAACCGAACGTCAAAGTGCAAAACGTAAACTAACATACCAACAGATAATAGATTTCAGATCTCGAACAAATTAATGACGACGAACCCAATACAAAACATCCAATGACAATCAAAAATCTAAGAACATTCAAAAGGTGCAAAAGCCACCGCCAATATTCTCCCTGGGTAAATGACTTCCACGCAATGACAAAAACTTTACAAAAAGCCGTGAATAAAGAAGAGTATTGCTGCAAGCTTGTGGGCCAAGATACATTTAAAATTTACCGCAACACAGAAAGCTTATCGATCACTTACAAATACCTTATTAAAGAGGAATGAGTTTCACAGTTATCAGCTAAAACAAGAAGGCCATTTAGAATAGTACTAAGAAATATCCACCTACAGTAAAATGTTGAATGAACGGAAATAGAGGAAACGGCTCATAATGTAAGAAATATCCACAAACTGCCAAACACCATGTAACAAAAAATTCCCCCTACCGTATTTTTATTGATTTAGAACCAAAAGATAATAACAAAGACGTTTTATAAATTGCCTACCTTAAAAGTACCAAAAAAATAATTGAAGCTCCAAGAGTAAAGCGAGATCTTTGTTGCAAGTGCCATCGCTGCCAAAGCTGGAGCACACGAAGCACTACTGCAAATCATCCTTCTCGTGTGTATGGGCGGTGAGAATCACGATAACGCAAAAACTTGATAAAAAAAAACAAGACGATTCTCCCAAAATGTGCTCTTGTGATGGTCCACATACGCGAGTTATAAAAGGATCAGAAATTTATCAAAAAATACGTAATAAAAAATATCCACAGGCAACAAAAACTCTTACACATTCAACCTATATGTGCTTCACAAAACTAAGTGATACAGATCAAGAAAACGTCTCACAAACTGAGAGCTGCTTCAACAAATAATTTCATTAGCGTGTAACTTATGCCACAAGCAACTGAACAGCTTCACAACAGAAGAATAACTTAAACAATAATGCATTAAACAATGGCAGTTTAATCAATCAATTTTCTCAATAATGACAGCAGTCTTCGAAAGGATTGACAACCTATACTAAGCAGACAAGCAGAAACTAAATGCAACTTTAAATCTTTGGGTCAAAACTGCTAAGTAGAATTATGAACAAATCATAATAAATTATGCAGCTTGGGAAAGGCCAATGGCTAAAAATTACATTATATAATGCCTCATTTTAGAAACTCCATTTCACTTAATAAGAGTTTTATCGCGCCTCAAGGATACACCAGTTATTTAGCAGAAACCATACCAGATTGGATACAGCCACGTGGGAGAACAAGCATATTGTTCGGGAAAAGAATAAACATCAATTTACCTTCTCAATATAGCACCAGTGTATTTGCAGGCAACATTCATTCAATAAGCGATGCATTTGACATTGATTATTGCAGCTAAACTTCCTCCAAAAATAACATCAGGAATTCACCCACAGTTCATAAAGTTTCTTCAAAAACACTTGGACCATGTTTATCTCTGGCGGTGACGTACAATATCTAATCATCCTTTGTGTAGTCTTCCAGATAACATCTCCAAAAGGGGAAAGTCTCTATTATGAATTCTATAATAAAACGAAAGATTATCCATCACTGTCTGGAAACCAACTTATTAAGCCGCTTGACATTAAAACATCCGATGATTTGTAAAACTTCTTATTGTTAGAAGGAGTAAACAAGTTTACATTCGGCAACCCTTCTCGTCACAGAGACTATCATCTATCATTCACCAGTTCTTACTATCTCATCAGCTCATTCATTATGAAGACAAGCACAGCTCATGGTCATAACAAGTAAAACAGTGGGAAATACTGTCTCAGAAATGGCATTACATAATACCACCGCTAATCTACCATTGAAAAGTGCTCTCCGATGTTCAATGACAAGCAAACCATAATACGTAACAAGAGCAACTTCATCACGCGTGCTTGGTATTCTACACAAAATTAAGCATATAAAAAACGAATATCCTAACAATTAATAAGGAGAAAAGTGACTAGCAAAACGCAAATTAAAAAAACCATCGCAAACCACTTAGATGCAGCAACTACAAGAAGACTAAATTCTGCGTCACAATAACCTGAATATCATTTACTTCCGGAAACACCGTAACAACGCATCTACAATATAAACGTATAAGAATTGACACCTAATTCATAATTCAGAATACATCTCTTGCAAAAACTACCAAAATGCTGAAGAGACCAATACCAACCTATCCTTCGAATCAGAAAAACTTATGATGCGCATCGGGCAAAAAAGCGACGACAGAGAAAACGGATGTTTTGCCTCTCCATTTCTCTAACGTCTGTCAACCATTTCCCTCTACCAAATACCTGCAGCGAAGAGGAAAGAAAATACCAATTCCTAGATTCACCGCTGCAACTAGCTCCCCAAAACTCAGCCGTAGTGTTGCGAGAAGTTGAAACACAGTTAATACAAAATTTGACCAAACAAGAAAAGCTCCTGGATGACGATAGCGGATTCATCTATACAATTCTCGCATCTACCAGGAAATTGATAGCCTTATATTACTTCCATTTTATGCCATTCTAAATACACTTCGCCGAGCCAATGGTGAAAATATAGCCCAAGGAGTTAGTCAGCCCTAACCGGGCAATCCAAAGCATGACGTGTGTCATATCTAGACCTAATTAGTCCTTCTCCAACACTAAATCCAAAGTTTTGAGAAACTACTTCTGTCACGTTTGACAAATTCACTTTACAAGAAAAGAAATAATTTCGTATCATCAATTGGGTTCAGACAAAGCCATTCGACTATTAGAAGAAATCCATCGATAGTAAACGAAAATTAGTAATCGCGTATGAAAATAGAATATTCCACTGCGTGTGTTCGAACATAAAGCCAGGCTTTCGATATGGTCGGCACCTGGTTTTATTGTATAAATATTAAGCAAAACTTACCAATATAACCTTCGATCTCTTACTAAAATCGCATTACCTCACGGAGAGATATTTTCAAATGAAATTGTTAACAGGTGTGAACTTCAGAACTATCCACTATAAATTTCGGGTGCCTCAAGGAAGCGTGGCTTGCCACCTTCTCCTTTACTCATCATCTCTGCCTCGACATTCCAAAATCAGAAAAACGCATTTTACAAGCAACCTACGTGGATGACACAGCCATCTAGCTCGACACAAAGATCCAGCAGAAGCATCACAGTCTCGTAGAAGAACATCTACAATTCCATTCACATAGTGCAGAAACGCTGGCGCCTCAAGGACAAAGTGAAAGAAGACTGCCCAAGTTACCTTCACTCTGAAGCACGAACAATGCCCTCCTTAAAAATCGGATCACAACCTATCCTCATAAACGACTCAGCAAAAATCTTGGAATTACACTGGACAGAAGACTCTTACATGGAAACCACTTTTCAATTTTAAAGCAATAAAAGAAAAGAATTAATCTCAAATTATCAGAATTAAACTGGCTATTAGGAAAAAACCGCCTTGAGCAGTCAAAAAAAAATTCTTCTGATAAAGCATTACTAAAACCCGTCTTGGACTATGGCAATCAAACTTTGAGGGAGCAGCTCTAAAATTCCAAATTGTTGAAATATTTACAACGCTTCCAATCTAAAAGCTTAGAAATTTGTAAAAGCTCCCTTTGGTACGAGAACGAACGCCACAATACACCGAGACTTACAAATGACAACAATAAAAGAAGAAATTAACAAGACCAGCGCAAAATACTTAAACGACTACATAACCATCAAAACATTCTTGCTATTAACTTCTAGACAATAGTGACACTAACAGACGACTTAACGATATCACACTTTAGACCTGACATATCGACTATAAATTGTTGTATTATTTTGTTTTATTATTATATGTGCTTATCATCTTATATTTTAGTATGTTAGTTTAGTTATCAAATACGTTTAGTGTGTGTTAATCTGAAAAAAATGTAATATTAGGAGTACGGTCAATAGACCTTACTCCTCTCATGTTATTAAAAATTGTATGCATTTTTGCCAAATGTTTGTACAAAAAATTGCAAAATAAAATATTATTATAAAAAAAAGCAACGCTTCAACACCAGTTGCATAAAAACGGCTCCAAATTTGTCAATAAAAATTGCCATTTGGGATGAAATTTTACTCTTATATAATATTCTTAAAGTAAAAATTCGGATCTACTATTAAACACGGAAAAATCTGAAATTAAAAAGAAAATACTTTGGGAAGAGGATGGGGCATGTCAGAATAGCTCGTCTAGACCGAAGGAAATAGATAACTAATAACTAAGAAAACCTTTTGATTTTTGTTGTTCATTTATTTCAAACTACTATACTTTAGTTAATTAAAAAATGCTTTTTGTGTTGTGCCAGAGCACACGTTTTCCCATTCACCTCCGTATACCCGTGCACCGTAACTTTAGCATGTTAAACACCACACTCTTCCCTCTCCTTTTTCTATTCCGAAAGGGAATGTTGTGAACAAAACGTACTAACACAATATCCAGTGTTCTAACACAACATCAGATAAAAATAAAGAAAACAATGCAATCGATGTTGAAAAGGAATTATTATCGAGAGATTCCTTGGAACAATTACAAAACACTTCCTTAAAATATTTGAAGTAAATATTCTATATCATGTGACAATGACCTTTTGACCTTTCGTGAAAGTCACAAAATTAAAAAAAAATATTTTTACTCTTGAGAAAGCTATGTGACTAAAGACTCTAACTTGAAAGTTTCACCGAATCACTGCTGATAACGAAATTGCTGGTACAGGCAAAATACAAGCCAAACTTAACACGACACGTCGTCTCTCTTTACTTTGTACCCCACATCCCAATTGGGTATTCAGCATTTGAAGACCTCGGTCAAAAGTTAAATGAATGTTTTCTCCACATCCATACAAATCAATCTTCATCGATATCAAGCAACTATTAATGGTGTACTTCTAGATGTGCTGCGAGAGCGAATCTAGAATTAGTAATTATGTAAATAAGCCTCGTCGGTCTGCGCAAACCACGGCGCACACAGAAAGAGTAAATAGTATAAAGTAGATGAAGTTAAGCCTTTTAAGCGTGACGTCACAAAGATGGCCACCATCACCAAGTGTTGAAATATAAGTGGCATTGGTAATATCGATAAGTACGAACCAGTAAAAATGTAATAGAATGTTCAAGAATATCTCATCCTGTAGATTACGGTGTGGAGAATGTTTCTTTGAGGCCTTTGGCCTGACAATATTAGTTTTAAAGGTCCTAAAACGTTTCGTTTAGAAGTTAATTAATGATATAGCTGGCTGAGTGCTGCTGGTTGCATTTGATATGGATATTTTAGATGCGTTTTTTAAACAAATCCTTCATGTTTTAAAGCCGAAGTGAAATTCGTCACGTCTACGTGAATTCTCTCTCTTTAGAGACCTCATTTATAGAGATCAGTTGCTTGCGCAGCAAAAGGTATGTATACTACTGAAATAATATTGGAGACGATTCTAAATATATTTTTATTTACGGCGGCAAACACGCGCTTAGCTCCTTAGTAACCAACCAAGCAACGCATTAAGAGCACGTCCATAGCAACAGCCGTTTAAATGCTCGAGAATATATTACAATTATTTTAGCGGAATCTCGGGTGTAGGTTGTAGCAGTGTTCATAAATCTCTGGATAAATGTCCCACTTGTCCCTCTGGCCCTTTTCCCCATTTCGTCCCCTATGACACAATTGTCCCCCTTTGTCGCCTGCCCCTTGCTTCATTTTGACCCATGTCCCCTTTACCCTCTTCACCCTTCTACCCTCTATTTGTCCCACTAGTCTCCCTTCGCCCTTATGGTCGTTCCGCGCACTATGATTGTTATTTAAAAACGGTACCAAGACCCTGTACCTACAACCCCGGCTACAGAACATTGCGAGAAATGACAATTCTTAACTCACAAAAGTGTTCAATGTGTATTTTGAAGAACTAAAAATAAATAAAAACGAAATCAATGAAATAACAAAAATACAGTTCATATTGATAATAGATGGCTAGTTCGCACGTTAATAAATCGGTATGGATAAAGCTGTATACGTGAAGTCGATGGAGTCATTTCTGAGTTCATTCGGCTAATTATGGCGCTAAAGTGTTGGTTAAAAAGTTAGGTGACTCCCGGAGATTGACGCGTATTGGGTTTTTGCGAGAAGCATTTTGTCATTAAAAGCATAGGAAGCAATGCATTGCATAGACTCAAGGTGTTTATGTGCATTGGAAAGGAGACCTACCTGGCGTCGGTGGGCTTGTAGGTGACGTCGTACTTGTCGGCGCGGTCCGGCGCCACCCACGTCACGGAGACGGTCGTCGCGTTGAAGAAGATGACGGTGACGTTCTCGGGGGCGCCTGCCGCGGACCCGCCGCCGCCACCCGGCATGCACCCTGCGAAGTAGCAGCAGGACAACGCTCATCTCCGTGGGCGGAAGGATTGGCACACCCTGCGCGCATATATATATATATATATATATATATATATATATATATATATATTGTGCGTACCTGCGGAAGCGTTACTCTCCACGACAAAATAAATTATTACAAAGGAACAGGTACATTTTCGTGAATGGGCTTCAGGGGTTTGATCGCTGCATTGGAAATAGATCATAAGAAATTCTTTTGTTTCATTTAATATTTTAATAATAGAAACACTCCTTTTACAAAAGATGTATTTACAAACGCAATGCGCAAGGCCTTTGGTAATATTGCACGAATCAACGTACCTTGATGCTTTTAAGGAACACCTGTGGTTGGAGACGAGGCCGGGGGCCGCGCTGGCAACGGCGGCGCGTCTTCGGCAACCTTCGGTCCGCCCCGAAGTCCGTCCGGAAATCGCTCTCCCTCGGCGATCAACTCCGGCTGGCCCCAACGCAACGGCCGATGGATCGCCGGAGTCCACTCCCCCCAGCCGTACAACAGTCTCACAGGCCACCAACACGACGAACGCGCGATTGACCCCGTCGGGCAGTTCCAGTCTCAGCATCCCAACTCAATCTCGTTGCGAATGTATGCACAGTACCGGCCCGCTGCTGCATTACACCCGGGCAGGAAATATAACACTTGTCCGTCGGGACCACACGAATTCCTGTATTATGTTTTTTGATTTCGGTTCTGGTGCGCCCTTCCACTTTTCACTAATCATCTGATTATTAACTTTCATCAAATCTAGTCTTTCACTGAACATCCCATTCAATCCAAACTGTTCTGTAAACACCACATAAATTTGTTTGATTTGCTGCACTGCCCCGTCCGTGTTTCACCTCACGGCCTCTCTGTGCGCACAACTGTCCCTAACCGTCGCTCGCTCGCCGGTTCTACCCCCCCCCCCCGATTTGACGTTGGGGTAGCGGCGGCGGTACTGCTCTGATCAATTCAGTACTTATTTTAATATTAATTATGATCAACTTTATTACATACAAGAAACGTTTTTCGTTTCAATATATAATATATATATATATAATATATATATATATATAATATATATATATATATATTGAAACGAAAGAACCTTTCTGTAATTAGAACATTAAAATGATCCACACTAATTATAAATTAAATAAATACTGAGTTGATCAGCGCCGTAACGCCGCCGCCGCCGCCGCCACTCAACGTGTCAAATCGGGGCCGGGGGATACGCCGAGGCGAGCGCGGTATGCGTGCGCGGAGAGGCTCGAGGAAGCACGGACGGCGGCAGTGCTGCGTCCAAGAGATTTAATTGTCGTTGTTAAGTGCAGTTCGGACTGTGTGTGGCCGCGAGTGGTGGAACCAGGTTTTTGTAAGGATTAACGATCAGATGATTAGTGGAAGTAGATTGGCGCACCAGAACTGATAAAACCAATAAGACAGGAAATCGTGGTGGCCGGTGAGCTCGTGTCATTAATCCCGCCTGGTAAAATATACAATCCCCCATATATGCCCCCTGCCCCGCTACAATCTGTCGGCAGTACTGTACGGACATCCGCGCAAAGTGAGAAAGGTCGCTGAAAAGACTAAACAGCCGACGACATCAATTACGCGTTCGCTGCGTTCCATTACCGTGAGACTTGTTCACACCGGCTCCATCGACCGACCCGGGTGGACCCCGGCGAATTCATAGGCCGTTCACGTTGGGCCAGAGGAGGTGGTTGGCATAGGGAGGGCGAATTCCCGGCGGACTTGGGCGATACCGAAGATTGAAAAGACACCGCCGCCGTTGCCACGACGGCCCCGGTCGCCTCTAGAGGAAGCAGGGGTTTTTAAAACAATCAAGGTAGCGCTGGACCGTGCGCTGTAGTTTCCAAGGCCTGCGCATTGCGATTTGTAAATACTTTTGTAAAGTGTCTGCTGATCATTAAAATATTTAAATGTGCAAAAGAATTTATAACGATTATCTTCCTATGCTGCGCCCTATATATATATATATATATATATGGAGTAATATACGTACGTATATACGAAGTAATATAAACAGCATAAGGAAAGTTATGTAATGCTACGGAAAATCGATTTCGAGATATCAACGGAAATACACGTTTTGGGGTCCCCTGATAACGAAAAAGTGTGTTTCTTTTCAGAAGATCCGTCCGACGGTCCGTCTTTTCGACTGTCTCTCTGTCCGACTCTCCGAGTGGTCTTCTGTCCGTCGGTCCGTTGGTCGGTCGGTCCGTTCGTTCATCCGTCTGTCAGTGCCGCTGGTGTAAGTGAACACTACTAGAGCCTAAACAATACCTAGGATTTTTTCCAAATTGGAAAACTCCTGTCCATCCGGCTTGACTTTAAGATTTTGAAAATCATTCTTTAAAATTTGGGGGTACTTTACATGAAGCCCTCCAGACAGTCTCAAAATATTCTCAAAAAAACGGCTCCAATTTAAAAAAAAATATTGTAAGAATAGAGTAACATACGCTGTTTTCCTTCAATTACAATTTGTTCTCCATAGTGAGTTCTTCCATTAAGGTCAAGTACATTTTTTTGAAAGTTGAAATAATTTTCGCTCAATATTGCATGCAATATGTGCAATTTTAAAAAAAAGTTACAAAACAAGATATCTCAAAAACGTCTCCAACTTTTTTCTTTAAACTCTTGTTGGGGATTGCGCTAAATCCACTTGATAAGATGTCATATATGTCATATTGCTTTATTCTTTTATTTTTTTATAAATTAAAAATGTTTTTTCTCTCATGTCGTTAATATTTACATTAGCGGAAATGTTTTCACTAATGAATTTATGAGTATATGTGCTTTAAATAACGTCAGATAAAGTATCCCGAAAACTCAACAGTTTTCCGTGAAAATGAGCTCAAAATTCCGCATTTGCATAAACGCTATTTTTTTGAAAAATAGCTTAAATTTTTTCTTCAAACTTTTCCAACAGATAGTGATAATTGCATTGTTTAAGATGACATAGAATTAATTTTGCTGAATTTTGTTTTTTCAAAAATTACGCAAATGTAAATATTTTGAAAGATCTCTCACGCCGTTGATATGCACATTTCTGGCAATTTGCAAACACTATTGTATTTGTGAGGTAAAGTACTTAAAATTACTTGTAATGAAGTTTTTCGAAAACTCAAACATTTTCTGTGAAAGAGCCTGAAAGTTCGAATTTACATTAGCGCTTAAATGCTATTTTCTTGAAAACGGCTATAAATTTTTCAGAGAACGAGGTTTTATTGTTCTTTGAAATTCTTAAAATACTATTTCCGTTCTTCTATTAGAAAGCCGAAAATTAAGAAAATTTTTAAAAAAATGTACTTAGGACGGCGATAGATGGCAGCAGGTAAGAGTATGTGGCAAGTTCGAATACCTAGCCGGGGCGAAATTAAATAAAAAGTAATACGGGAAAGTCTGTGCCCGTGTGGCTTCATGTAAAGTACAACAACATTTTAAAGATTTTTTCAAAATGAAGAAAAATTCGGCTCGAGCGAGATGGATAGGGGACCGAAAGGGGACCGGGGACTCCAGCCAGATGGACATACTTCAATTTGGAAAAAAATGTACGCATGGTTTAGGGCAGAAGGACGGACGCACAAACGGACGAGTTGAAAAAAATAATTATTCGGTATCTGGGGACCTCAAAACGTGTATTTCCGTTGAAATTTTGAAATCCATTTTCCGCAGCATTACATAACTTTCCCTATACTACGTATATACGTGTGTATACGTATGTATATACACACGTTTATACTCTGTATATACGTATGCAAACGTGTATTCTCCGTGGATACGTACGTATACGGGAAATTAAAAGTGTATCTTTACAATATAGAAGTTCTAGGTGGGATACAAAAACATTTTAAATTTCTGTAATTTTCAAAAAGTGAGAATTTTCAACAAACCTAAGAGCACACATTTTATACGCTACCCAACGTGAAAAATTAAAAAAACAAATTTGTGCCGTTTGTTAGAAAAACATTTTTCAACTAAATTACCAATTGCCAATATTTCGCGAAAAAGTACTAAACTTTTCGAGAAATTGTACACGATCTTCTTTTAAAATCTCTCGTTATGGAAGTTTCATTTTGGGGAAAATATCTATCTTTAATTGTAGTATCTTTAGTTGTAGGAAGATGCCAAACAAATGTTAAACTTTCGCAGTCCTTCAAAAATCACATTTTTCAACGAACATGAGATCTGAATATTTCAGTTAAACGTCTTTTACGCTAATCAGACAACAACATTTGGTGCCCTATTATTGAAAATTTTGAAAATGCCAGAGGCTTCATGTAAAGCAACTCCTAATATTAAAATATTTGTTTCAAATTCAAGGAGCCGCGACATCAGATTACATAACTTTTTTTTCTTCTAAACTTAGCAACTGGATATCTCTTTTTTGGTTACCAGAGCCTGGCAATAAGTTTTTTTTCCGCCGAAAATTTTGCGTTTGTTTTTCCCAACATTACGTAACTTTTCCTCTTTGGCATAAGAGGTACCGAGAAAATAAAAACAAAAAATGTCGATTACATGAGAAAAACACAATATCGTATGGAAGATTAAATTGAAACAAATGAAGTGTGACCTTGGGTATGAAAATTGATGAAATTAAATTATAATGTCTAATATAGTAATATGAATGTAAAAAATTGAATATGAGAAAGCTGTATATAATTAGGGGCTATCTATTTCTTGAATTTTATCTTTCTCCTCACTACCTCGTAGGTAAATTAAGAATTCAGGTAGGAACTTCAGGAAAATGTTTAGTTTCTTTATTCTAATAATAATACTTTTTTCAGTATACGTAATTTGGCGATTCCACTTCTTGGGTTTACCTTAAAAAACTTAATCATTTGTATTGTGACGCGCGTGTTGGCTGGTACGCAAAAAATAAAAAGTTAATAAATAAGTGGTGAAAATTCAAGGGCAGATATTCTTTCTCGTGAATGGGCTCATAGGATTTTCACAAGCATTGAAAGACCATTTCTGAAACATGTATCAACTGAACCTTTATTTTAAAAAAGATCAAGAAATATCAATCACAAATGGAGAATACAAAAGCGTTGAGCCATGCGTTGCGTTCACTGTGATCTCAACGGGAGCCCCTTTTCGTAGCTGCTGGCTGTTTCTCCTACTGCGCTAGTCAATATTCCACTTATTTACTAAGTACTGGGTCGTCTATAAATAACGTAACGCTAAAGAGGGGCGGGGGGGTTGAGGTAGCGTTACGCTGCATTACATAGGGGTAGGGGGTATTAGTTTGGTGTTATGTAACGTTGTCATTTATATCAAAACGCAAATTAATTCATGGTTGGTTGCCAGCGTTTCGGAAAATGTATTTCCATCGTCTGGGCTTTCAAACAGCAACAAGTATATACATAATTGAATCAGCTCCATCTTCTTGTTGACAATAAGGCATCTCACGTTAGGTGAGGAAAATAACACACAGCGTCACCACTATAGCACACTTCATGGTTACTAATGGTAGAATTGTAAATAGTATATTGATTGAATCTGCTCTGATATGTAGTAGCTTATGTTGTAGAATTCAATTAAATCAGCACAATAGACTCTAGTTAATGCTTCATTCACGACGACGCGACGTGTGCGTTGCTTATCAAAAATTGTCTCGTCTATGCATCCTTCTTTCAATCAAACATTGTGTTCAATCTTATTAGGTGCGGTCAGCATCACTAACTGATTTTAACTTTAATTATAATCCATTTTAATATGTAATACAAATTAAATTAATACAAATAGTTTTTACTATTATGTAATATATTTTACCTACAGTAAATGTCACAAGATTATCATCACAAGCGTTACGAAGTTACTCAGGAGGAGGAGAAGCGCGCGCACTGGGGAGAGAGGGGGTGTCCAAACTACTTAAAATTTGCGTTACGTAATTTTTGGACAGATCCTGTGATAAGAAACGTTCCTTCACCTCTTTTGCGATGAATGTTAACTCTTTTACAATAGCTTTGCCTTACTGAAATTACCATGATAGATTAATCATTTTACTTGTACTTTTCTTTATCCATATATTCTACCGAAACTCGAAACACAAAGAAGACCACTAATGCCCTGTTCATTCTCTCCCGATTCCCTCCTGCTTAAACAGTGGTTCTCTTTGTCCTTACACAAGACAAAATAAATAGTCCTGCGCTCATGAGCGACCTTACAGGTTGGAAGGATTGGGGCGTCGACCTCCGTCACTGACCACTCTGAAGCTGGCTAGCCACAAAACCAAATACAGCAGAAAGTATCACAAAAATTTAACAAGAAAGTATTAATTTATTACTATTTAATTACTCCATTTTACCATAATCATGAAACGTAAATATTTAAAAAATTCAAAAATATCCACAAAAACAAAATTTATGGAAGAAATTGCAAAATGCATTCTTACCGGCAAACAAAGATTTCCATATGCTAATTACATGTGAATTCAGTATGTATTTTTACCATACGACATCAAGTCCGACAAGGAATTGTTTAAAACAAGCACCCCGCATCGGCGCGCTCTCTAGCGGCCGTTTGCTAGGTTCCCATGTTGCCCCCTCGAGGCTCAGATCTTAACGTTCTATAATTTTTGTTCGTTCTCGAATTATTATCACTAGGAACGCCCCACATTGTTTATTATGAATGTAATTAGTCCTAGTTGAGGGGAAGTGTTCTTATACGTGTGGTCTGTCTGGCCTCCACTCGCTCTTATGCCACTAATTCTCTCATAAATGGCTCTAATAGCTGTTACGCTCCCTGTTCAGTTTACGTCCCCGTTCACAATATATATCTTCCGGTATGGTGACTTTACTCACCGCGTGTTCATGCGTACATTGCGCATTGTACAGTGTGAGCTCATGGACTTGATCGAAGCTATTTATTTGCACAAAATACTAGTAAGTATTCAATAGTGTTACTAAAAAATTTAACAACTAATGAAATAACTTCAAATAATTATAATTAGTCAAACTTTTCAAATAATTAATTAAAATTAACCATTAAAAGCTTATGCAAATACTAAAATGTAATAATCGCACAAATTACTAATTATACTCGTATAACTGTTAATTCAATCTCATTGAAGTAGATTTTGGTAGCAACAACGCTCAGTAAAACGCATGTATGCTGTCTACTTTCCTTCAAAATTGTTCCAACTTCGTACGTTACTTTAAAAAAATAATATTGAGGACGCTCATAATGAATGAATGCCAATGTACTTGACAGGGTAGTTAAATATATCTCACTTCTAAGTTTGTCCCTTCACTATGTATACAAGAAAATAAATATTCACCTTTGTGAGACACACAAAAAAGTTTTCAGCGCTTAGACCACTCCTGACAAAGAAAAGTAATTATGTTTAAACATCTTACAACAATTTTACGAGTATATTTTTAGTGATTTTTCTTGAATACACAATTAACTGTTACATGTTTAAAATGTATCTGCTTGCTAATAAGAGAGCCTTTGGTAATTATAAGGGACCGGATGTTTATGACCTAAAAATATTAAAAATATCCAAGTATTTATGATCCAAAAAGTATGAAAATATGACCATAAATCTGGTTTAATTTTTTTAAATTTATTCTCGAAACTGTACCTTTTCACAGAAATTGTTTGAGTTTTTTTTGAGTGACTTCGTTTGAAGTCACTTACAGTATTTCCACCTACAAATGTAATGATGTGCACAAACCACTGGAAATGTGGTGCGAGCGTAAGCGGCTCATTTCAAAATAATTACATAAAAAACAAACGAATACAGCAAAATTAAAATTATGTCATCTAAAACGGTTCAATTATCACTATCACAATAGCATTTGAAGATTTACAAAGATGCGGAACATTGTGCTAGTTTTCACAGTTTCGCAATATTGCGAATAAACTACTAAAAGTTTCAAAAAAGGCATGACATTAATGAAATAACCAATTAAGGGCAACAAATTACTACTGAAGGAAAAATCTCCAATCTTCAATGTTGTAGTTGAAGGAAGTTGCCACAAATTCATATTTTTACAATTTTCTAAAATTCAGAGTTAAGAATGTAAATCAGGCCCTTGCCACCTTTATCAGTGTATTTCACTATCTTATTATTACATCATCCAATGATAACAAGTGCGACCCCACACACCCTCCGAGGATTGGGGGGGGAGGTAAATGAGATGATGAATGAAGGTAGATGAGATCAGCATAAAAGCCAACACCCCAGCATCGACAGCATGGGACATCAACTCACAACGGCCATCTTAAATTGCAGGCTCACAACGGCCGCATAGTCTACAAATGATTCATTCCTTGACTTGGCCACAGGTAGTCCATAACAGGCGAACCTCCATGCATTGGCGGAGTAAATACGTCTTCCAGCGGAAGTGAAATAAACAGAAACTTTGGTAAAGGAGGCCATGGAAACAGTAACCCAACAGAAAAAGCTCTCAAAAAGCTCACCAAAGATGCAGATTATCAATATTCAGTAGCAGTTGGCAAGTGCCTCTAGAAAATCTGGAGAACCGAGGTAATAGGTGTTCGTTCATCGATGCAAACCCCCCGCAAATATCCGAAAATGTGGGAATACCCCCCAGTTTATGTGAAATTCATCTCTAATATAACAGAGTTTAATAGCGAAATAAAAACAACGGAACTTCCCATATCACTTCTGATTACAATAAGAACAAACTAAAAATTAAATTTACATCTATTACAGACTTAAGAAAAGCCATTCAATACCCCATTTAAACGAAAAGGAACTTTTACTCATACAAAGATCCTGGTTATAAGAAATTCTCTGTAATATTCAAGAATGTTGACGTATCCATCACCCAAGAGGAATTACATCAATGCATCAAATCACAACAACCCTCCCAATTAAGTGTCACCAGACTGTTCAAAAATAATTGTTCAATAGCGGTGATTGCCGCAAAATTTAACGACTCACAGAACATAGAAACCCTTCTCCAAATTAACAAATCTGTAACCTAGGTGTAAAACCTACAAAAGTGGGGGCTCGATTCACTGCCTTCGTTGTTTTGCTTTGGGGCACTCAAAAACAATTACAATGACGAACTCGCTCGTATTTTTGTGCGCAGAAGGGCATTGTTAGCTTAATTGTCGGAATAAAGAGAATATTCATAAATGAAAACTGTGAAAGGGAAGACATCGGCCAGACTGTCGTACTCCCGAATCTTCTTACTACAAGAACGTATTGGAGTCGGCAACCTTGTTAACAGCCCACAATGTAAAAATAGCCGCATTCACTGCAACGCATCTAAATCCTAAAGACAGCTTTAAAATATCCGTATACAACACACATAGCTCCAAAACCCACAGCAACAATCCCCCCTCAAAAAAGCAACCCGTCCACCATCACAACAATAGTCACCACAATAAGATATTTTCAAAAATTGTCAACCTAAAATAAAATAACCTATCTTCCTCTAATAACCTCAAACAAAATAACAATTCTTTTACAGCTTCAGTAAAATAAAAGTAAAATAAGCATCATAACACCCAACCAATAAAAACCAAACAAGAGCCCCACCCTACAACAGAAACAAATTTCCCTGGCTAGCATCCTTTCCGCCTCCGATTAATCCTGGGGAACGGAAGGATTTTTAAATCTTTGTAAACACATTAGTTTAAAAAACAGCAGTGGCAGAGCCCAGTGGTGGGTGGACCACAAAAACACAGGGTGGACCACAAAACTGATGTGAAACCCTCAGCAATAAGCGGAGTATTTGGTGTTCCACTCCTAATGCATAATTCTATGCCATTCATCAAAACTAACTTAACCCATACTCCAGTGTGGAATGCACAGCGATAAACCTACCAATAAATAACCTGGCGACCCAATAAATAACCTACCAATAATAGCGACCGAAACGTCGGCACCTTCGCCATGGACGCGGCGTCACCCAGACACCCAGACAGCCAAGTAATACGGAGCCACGGAGGCCTACGCTCC
Organism: Gryllus bimaculatus; assembly: GCA_017312745.1. Taxonomy (NCBI): domain Eukaryota; kingdom Metazoa; phylum Arthropoda; class Insecta; order Orthoptera; family Gryllidae; genus Gryllus; species Gryllus bimaculatus. The sequence goes on from BOPP01000270.1 coordinate 961,904, forward strand.
TATTCTACGGGCCGTTTAACCAATCAATCCTCACAATATTACTAGGAGACTTCAATGCCAAAAACAAATCCTGGGTCTGTAGAATTCCCATTCCAACGGATAGGTATTTACAAAAAAATTGAGATCTTTTTTGAAAATAATAGAACCAGTGGAAGCAATTCACATCCCGAAGGACATTAACAAGTTTCCGGATATCCTCGCCATTGGCATATCCAACTCTCAAATTATGTTTTTTACCAACAGGAACTGCACTCAGATCACCTCCCTGCAATTATCTCGACACAGCAACTCCCCGCTTCTCACTCACCCTCACATATCTTCAATACAAAGCATATCAACTGGAAAACCTTCAAAACCATATTAATTCTACACAAAAATTCAAAATTATAAATAAATAGAAATAGAATAATCAATAATTACACTAAACAATTTAATATCAGACACAATTAGCTCAATAATGAAAGCTAACTCTCCGGTTTTATACAAACACCTCACAACGATCTACCGAAACCCAATATAAACATAATTGAAACAAGAAATAGAACCAGAAGACAATTGATCAAAACCAAAAGTCCCTCATATAAAAAAGAATTAAATACACTCATAACAAAAAGCTATTAAGAATTATAACACGTCTTACGATAAAATGATTCAATCGTAAAACATCCATAATAATTTACTCTGGCAATTTACCTAACGAATAAAAATAGGATCAATAATTCCTTCATTAAATACGCCTGCAGGCAAGTCCAGTTGGAAAAAGCCGAAATATTAGCTGACTACTTTGTTCACTCCTTCTCGCCGCATTCGGCTCTCAATCACCTCGGCCACAACTCTATAAAACAATCAGTCCTCGCCCCAAGCTTTAATGTTCCGTACGAAATTAAGTTTTCCACCCCTGGAAGTTCTCTGTTATTATTATTGCGATGCCCAAACTCAACAAAGATGTCAATAACTCGGAAAGCTACAGACCGATAAGTCTCCTACTCATACTAGTTAAGTTACTAGATAAAATTATTCTTTAAAGTTGAAACACTAAGGCTGCATCCCAGTGTCAATGAGTTCATCCAGGAAGCCTTCCAGAAAAAGCATCAAGCAATCGTCACGAGTTTAGATCTAACCAGACCTTTCACAGTCTGGCGCGCCGGCCTCATTCACAAATCCTTAACACAAGAACTAATTTTCTAACCGACAAAACGTTTGTGGTTACCATTGACAATTACACATCAAACACCAGATATATGCAAGAAACCCTCTCCCAAGGACCTCCGTTATCTCCCACACTCTTTAATCTCTGCGTAGCTGACATCCCAGTGGCACCAACACCCACATCGGGCAACTACCTGACGATTCCATTACATACGGGTCCAGTTATTCATGCATTATCATAAGAAATAAGATACCAAGACACCCAGACAAAGTTGATGAACGGTCCATAAAACAGAAACACAAACTCAATGCCGAAAAATCCAATGCAATAATCTTTAAACTAACACAAATTTTCACCCCTGCCCCTTCTAAATCAGTAGTTCACCAATTCCTTCGACCATCCCTAACTAAAACGTCAAATATATTGGACTAAATCTTGATACGAAGCAACAATGGAAATATCATATAAATGCAAAAACGCCTCATGTAAAAATAAAGATCCGCCAACTAAAACTACTCATTAAATAGAACAGAACTAATCTCTGTAAATAATGCAATAGTTCTACAAAGCATATTATCTGACCTGTTATAACCTATTGTAGCGGTACAGAATTATTAAGATAAATTAAATTGAGTAAAGCAGACCTAAGAAATTTTTTACTGAAGAAAAACATACGGCGTCACGCGCGCAGCCCCCTTCTTGCAACAGCCACGATCCCCTAACCCATTTCGTATGTTTATGACACCCCACGCAACGGCCGAAGAAAGGGTAACTTGTAAAGCGCCCAGCTGCAGCCACATCTGGAATACTTCCGAAACGAATGTCATAGTAATCGGGGAAACCCGAAGCAATAATTCAGTAGCCAGGAAGCCCTTCAGAGACGTGGCTTACTTTTGAGACGACAGAGAACGACACTATGTTCCAACGGAGACAGAGATAATGGAATATTCCTATACTCCGCCGGAGCCTATTGGCCAAAATTAGTGTACAACTCCATCACCTTTAGCTAATTGCGACACGATTGTAGGGAGCAAGAACATATGAGGAGACAGGGTGAGAATAAAAGTTACCTTCGTGCATTTATGAGAAACAAAATTTCAGTTGGTTGAGAGACTTCTCTGGGGAGGGGGCCAAGCTATTCACGGGGAGAGGCGAGTGCGCCTGTGAATGCACTTAGTTGAAATCACTGGGGTGATAGACCGGAATTCTCAGTGAGTGCAAAAGCACTTCAAAAGTAAATTGCGAAATCCTTTCTTATTGCGACTAATTCGCTTAAACAGGATTTCAGCAAAACTGAATTATTATATTTAGAGAGGATTCGACTATAGTTCTAGAGGGAGATATTGTGTAGCTTCTGCACCTGCGATCTGGGTCGATATACCCGTGTATCTTAAAAGTTCGCCCGAAGCAGCCTCCAGACGACCACCCTGCTGACGTCACGACGGCCGCCAGACGCCACCAGACGCCACTGACCCCGCACCGCGTTGGTGAGGGCGTGCGCCCGAACAATTCCTGCGAAGGTCGCTACGCCCACCCGGGCCTACAGAACATTGCACGGAGGGCTCTCAGGCATTGTCTGGGGGCAATAAACCTTTTGCAGTATTGTCAAAGCGGTGTGCCGCGCCAATGCACAAGAAAGGTCCTGACGGACAACCTCTGTAAATCCTAGCTATAAAAGATTTTGTACTCTCTCTAGTTGTAAGTCTTCCTTTAATTTAATTCTCTGTTTTTTCTTTTTATTCAATCTTTCCTTCTTTATTTTATTAATGTAACTTCCCTGGTACAGTTTGTCCAGGAAATAACTTTGTCTTGTTATCAGTAAGAATCAAAATTGTTTTATTCTGAATATCCATTAATTTCGTTAATAATTCCTTCCATCACCTAATTTTAAATGAGGAAAGGAAATTGTTACAATTGGCTAAATTTTACACGAGTAAAGGGACTAGGACCGACTGAGCTATAACCGTTCCGCTAACTGCGCATTTCCCTTCGCCGGGAGATGAATAGAGGTGTTCCATCTAGTTAAATGCCTCAACAACTAATTTAAACAAAATCCAAATAGTTCAAAATCAGTGCCTCAGAACAATTTCTCAAGCCTCATTTGCACAAACAATGAAATATCCCATACATAATTCCATTCATTGCCAAGATTTCTTGCAAATTCTCTAATCCCAGATTTTCGTACAAGAATTAAAAACAGATTCCCAATTCAAGCTTTTCTGAAGATACAGAGTTAGGAGAATAAGTAAGGAACTTCATGATCTCCCTTACCCTGACTAGTCAGTTTTAGAATTAAGGTTAATTTAAATTACCAAAAATACATATACTCAATACAAGAACACTCAGTATCCCATACAGATTTTATAAAAAGGCTCCACCGTAGAAATCGAAAATTTTGGAATGAAGAATGGATTAAATCACCTCCAACCAAGTTATCTGAAATAAGGAATTCAATCCTTGATTGGCAAGTTCCTCATCTTAAAAACAGAAGAGAACAAAGTGTCCTCACTCGTCTACGAATTGATCATTCAAAATTAATTCAGGATCATCTGATTACCAAAGAAGACCCTAAAATATGTGGCTAGAGCAGTAGGAAATATTGACTCCTGTTAATGCCATCAAGTGCTGGATTTTTGAATCTTCTGGAGCAGGGTATGCCCAACCGCTGTGTCCAAGGGGTTGGCAGCCGCATTTACGCCACCCTTTATAGAGAAAACTCTCGGAATCATTTTAAGGCTAAATGTATCGAAAAATACTTGAAGGAAAATTCAATAGATCGCAGCACTGTCACAGGGCAATTTACTAAACCGATAAAGTCTGAGCCAATGGTCCGATTTTCGATCTGTAAACGGCATTTGACACCTTTTTAAAATAGAATTTACGCTATGAAGCCCTATTTAAAAAAAATAGCAAAACAGTCAAATTTGGACTAATTTTTATTAATTTTTAATAAAATTTTAATTTTATTAAATTTTTATAAAAAAGGGTAAGGGACTTTCCACTATATTGCAAGACTGTAATATGTAAGGTGTTGCTTGTGAATCATTGAAATGTAAGTAACTTACAGTACACAGATGCAGAAATATAAATGGCAAATATAAGTGAGATTTGTTTCAGTGATAATATGTATGTTTTATACCTCGCGACTCGGACAGAAATATGGATTATTAAATTGTTTGCAAATCTCTTTCAAAAGGCCAATTTGTAAACCGCTGTTTCGTATTGCCGCCACGAAGTCGCAAGAATTAACTCCTCAAATATGTATCGCCACATCGTTGCGCAAATTTCAAAGAAGGGTTTGAGGATTGCTTGGAATAAAATAAGTGTATTTTATTTCAATGTAATTATAATTAAAATTAAATTATTTTTCTTATTCTTTTGATGCATTCTTGTTCTCCAAGGGTTTTTTTATCGGGGTTAATAGTTGGTGGGACACCTGTATATTTCATTTCTTTCAGGCAGAAATTACTTGAAAACAACTTGTTTTTTCAAATAAATGTACATCACCTTTTTTAATGAGCTGATATTTTAGAACAGATTTTTTAAACAAAAAAAGTTTTGTAGTTTCCAAACCATCCGAAGATTTCACTCCTGGAGAAAAAGCTTTTAACAAAATACACCAGGAACTCAATAGAAATTCTTCGTACATAGTTGAAAAAGACCGAAATCCTCAAAACGCAACGTTCTCTTTTCCTTGGTTGCTGCTATCCTGGGCTGCAAGCGCCGGGGGTCTGCTGGCACTCACCGACGGAGGCGACGCTGTGGAGGAGCCAGAGCAGCGCGACCAGGCGCCCGGGCCCCGCGCCCCGCGCCCGCGCCCGCGGCCGTGGAAGACGCGAGCTGCCGCCCCTGCAACCCACCGGACGCGCCTTAGAAAGAAACATCCACAAACAAGCACAAAAAGAAATGCAACTTCTTAGCGCTAGTGTACTCATTCGTCATAATTAGCTACAACTCTTTGTTTCTATTCTTCTGAACAGACTGTGGATTGCTAATTCCTTTGAGGATGCTCTCTGTTGAGCAGCTAACCTTTGCCTGTTTGGCTGAGTTGACTGGAATAGAACCCTCCTAGGGTCCTGCAAAGCCGTTCAAAATATATTTATTAATGTCTACTGAAATTATTTTATGTTAACTCAGTTAACGGGCTGCATCTCCGTGTTCCCTTTCACACATATTCTATTACGAGCTCTTTCTAACATTTTCTCTCGATTTTACTTTTCCTTTCCGCATTGCCTCTACCCCGAAGTTTCCCTTCAAAACTCAATTCAATTTTCACAATGGAGTTGAATTATCCCAAAATTTTGAATTTCAAAGCCCAACAATTCTTGACCACGAGGCTAGAAGGGCAGCTACAATTATTTCAGAAAAACGAAAACAGACCTTGTCTGAAGAAAAAACCTATACCTTCAATTTTGTAGTTTTGAAATGATTTTGCAATTTTCGAAAAAAAGCAAGCAATACCCGAAAATGAGACTAGCACTATACTTCTTACCGTTTGTTGTGGTATGGTATGAGGAGAAAATTTAAAGCAAAAAAAGTAGAGCAAATATTGAGATTTGTTTGGAAACTAAGATCGCAAAATTTACAGAAACTATTTTTTTCAAAAACTTGTACACGACCTTTTTTGAAGAGGTAATTTTGTACAATAGACATTGTTTGAGACCAAAACCTTTATCTTCTAATTTTAAGATTTATAATTTATTTTGGGGAATATCAATTACGGAGAAAATCAGCTTAACGGTTTATGCACTTGCGTTGTGCACAGACGGAGGACTGGACAAGCAGACAGCGAGACGTTTTGCTATCAATCGATTTTTCGATATCAAGGGCCCACAAAAATGGATTCTGGCTTCACCACGTGTTAGAGGAACTTTTTTCTATATTTATCAACCTGATCTATCAACTTTTTCCTTACCAAGGTGCAGGAATATAAGTTTTTTTTTCAAAAATTCGCCGTTTACCGGCGCACAATTACAATACTTTCTCTTCTCACGTTAGGAAGTGCGAGAAAAAAAATATCCCTTTTTCGCTGTATTAATCTGAAATGTCAATTTTGTTTTTTATTTGACTTTATTAAAAAAAAATTCCATCTGTAATAATGAAAGTGACGTCTTTTCATGATATTACTTGTTGAGGCTACAAAATATCGTTTAGATGAATTGGAAGAACATTAGCAGATACTGCAACGATCACCGCCTTCTCTGCTCTCGTCAGACGAGAGAATTCTTAAAAAAAACGACATATAATTAACAAAAATATTACTTAGTCGAAAGAATCAATGAGTATTGAAGAGATTGTCATGGTTACCTCGTGGAGAAATATTAAATAAAATAATGTATCAAATTTTAGATTAGTACAACTTAATTCTACACAGTAAAAAGGTGTTATTCACTAGGAATGTGCCCTTAACAGCTAATCTGTTATTTCTTAACAGTTAACATTTCGTAATTGTTATGGAAATAAGTAATTTTGTTTATCCTGTTATTGGCTGTTATCGGTTGAAATTCATAGCACTGCAATCTTGGGCCAAACCTGAACTGCAAGCTTTGGCAGCAACCATTTTGCCCTTTAGCTGTTTTACTGCACATAATAAATCGTGATTAGCAAGTTTTCAAATTATAGATTAACTAGCATAAGTAACGCCACGATATGTGTACATTTGTTCTCGTGTTAGATCGTTAGAATAATTTCAAAGCAAACTCTTTTTGTGGAGCACGTTGCCGAGGTATTTATCACAATAATTAATTAGAAAGGAAGAGGTATTCCCTTATTCCTTCCCTGCCGCGGAACCCACTTGTGTCTATTCTTCTATTCTTTTAAACATTATTGAAAAGGTTTTTCTTTATTTTTAAATCTAAAATGTGAGACCTCAAGAAATGCAAAATATCTTATTTCTGAAAATACAGCGCCATCACGAGTCAACCAAACGTTTTAGACCAAACTTCTGTATTTTTTGTGTGGTTTCCGTATCTGCATTAAAAATGGGGCTTCCCGTGTAACGTTTCAAAGCTGCCCCCCTCCGCACCTCCAAGGGGCCAGGGCGAGGTTCGATTTGAAGTCAGGCAGATGAACCCCTTAGAAATATAAACCTTTTTGTCTGAACATTTTATTAGTTATTTCGATTTGTAAGGTTAAATGAGACACCCGGTATATGAAATACTCTAGACATTTTGAAGAATATAATTAAGAATAAATTAAGGTTATGTTCAGAATAAACACATTTAATTGAAAACATAATTTCAAGTTAATTGTTTGTCTGTGTTCATTGCAAAAGATTGTGTATCCTGTAGTTCCTGCAGTCTCTTGAATAAGAGTTAAGTTATTAGCACCACTGTGTGTTTGAAATCTCAAGGTGTCGCTTTGAATGTGTTTTATTGCAATTTACGTTGTTTCATTTGCTTCTGCAGTTATTCCTGCAGGCCAATGTAAGCAATTTGTTTCCACTGAAAGTACTTCGTGTAACGCCACGATGTGTGTACATTTTTTTTCGTATTAGCTCGTTAGAATAATTTCAAAGCGGACTCTTTTTGTGGAGAAAAGTGTAGGAAGTTCGCCTCTGGGCCTTTCCTTGTTATTCCGTGACCTAGTGCACAAGAGTGACGGTCTGTTGACATTCATTCTTTTAACTCAAACAGTTGTACACGAGCCTCGACGCTTTGCTTAACTCAACTCAACGTTCCGTGTTGTGGAGCGTTAAAGACATCACTCTAACCTTCCCCGTATGCAAATTTAATGTATTCTCCGTTCAATGAGTCTGTTCTCGTTCTGTTTAGTGAATAAGATACCGTAAATTAAACCTGTATTAAGATATTTTTTACCCATTCCTTTAATTAAAAATGTAATGAATCTACTTAAAGGAGAGGTAGTAAATATATTCATTGAATTGCATTCTCATTATTCAGGGCTGATGTTCATAAAGGATACACTATAGATCTGAATAAAGCAACTCACTTAAATCATTAACTTAACGCATTCAGATTCAAAATAGAAAACATTTATATATGTCAAATGTTAACTCATACAATATTCCTGTAAATATAAAAATAATAACGAAATATTCTCACTTAGAAAAATTACATCAACCACGACAAATTAAAATTAATAATACTGCAATTCCTTGGCTTAATAATGAAACGCCCCGTAAAATATCTGGGTGTATTAACTGGATTAAAATTAACATGGAAAAAACCACATTCACGAAAATAACGAACAAAACATTCGGCAAAAATGAACAAACCTCTACCCCATAATTAATAACAAGTCATCGCTTAGTCTGGACTGCGCATTATCAATATTTTAAAACGAGAATACGTCCCTCCATTAACATACGCCTGCAAGTTTTGGAACAATATAGCAAACACACATCTAAAGAAACTACAAATCATTCAAAACAAGTATCTAAGAAAAGCCGTACAAGCCCCTTGGTTATTCCAAATATGCAAATTCACAGAGAGCTAACATTCCTTCTATAACAAATATATGAACGGATGATAACAGATTTTTCACCCTTCTTCCGTTGTGTACAAGTGCACAAAATTTGATCTAGGCAAAAATGCTCCCATCCCAACCGCCCATTACCTCTCGCATACCCCCAAAGACTCTCTTAAAACCCCTTAAATTAAATAATTTCCATCCCCTCCCATTAATCAATTCCGCTGCTGGAAAAAATCAAATTAATGCATTAATTTAAAAAAATTAAATAAATCTCTTTTGAATTACTGCTCTGCAGACTTTGTTTATGAGGTAGCCGTGTGGTCCTCTCAAATACAAAAAAAAAAAAAAAAAAAAAAAAAAAAAAAAAAGCCGAAAGGCCAAAAATTATGTGTAATAATAAATTGTAAATTAAAACCCCTGAAAAACATATTATGGCGAACAGGCAGAAAAATAAATTTAAAAAAAGGAGTACAAATAGTTTACATCTTTTATTTTGAAGATTAGTTTTGGTTTTCTAATACACTAATTACTTTAGTACGAATTACTATTCTTGAAACGAAAAATTGTCATCCTAAAGAAGCTCAGACGATTACGAAAACAATCTTTGGCGCTCCGGTCTCTCCAATTTCCAACTTTAGATGTTCACTCTGAGGATATGACATGGGAAGCAGAGAATCAATAATGAATCGCATGTACTCATCTAAATCACCTTTCAACCTTATTATTCCTCAGGAATGTCAGGAATACGGTGCGTCCTTTGTCTTGAGCGCCTGTCACGAAGCAAGTGGCGGAAGGTATTTTCTTCGCTGGAAGCGCGAGCTTTAATTTGCATCAGCAGTATAGAAAAGGCACCATTTTAAAACCTGGAAGCATACCATTTAGTCCGGTGTAATGCTTTCTAATACTATGATTCACTATGTGTCACGTGTTCTGACAACACAGTTGAAATTATTTTTGCGTTTCCGGGACCGACTGCTCTCAAGTCAATCGGCTCCGTCAGTGTAGTGCATGTTTTTTATGGAGGTGGGGGTGAAGGATGCTTAAATCGGGGCCTCGGGGTGTGCCCCATCCAGGCATCGCTCACAGCGGCACCGCCCCTCCCTTCTTAGAAAGGCCTCTGCCCGCAGTCCCCCCCATCCGCGCCTTCCAAGACGGGATTATTCCTTCCAGACGGTTACAGAAGAAAATGGAGGGGTGCGATGGATAATGAAGAAAACAAACGAGATCCTAACGTCATTTGGAGAAGAAATAAATGAAAAAAATAATTCAAATAAAAAAGTGTAGAGGAGTGATGCGTGACATTTTTTTGTAAACGCGTAAGATTTAGAGGCACATTCCCTCTCGTGTTATTTCTAACAGTTACGCAATATATTTCCTGAACAGAGAATAAATTTCGCAGACTTGAAATCGATTGTAGGTTTCGAAGCCCCTCTCAGTTTGTGACTAAATGCCTTCTCGCGTTCTGGCGTATCGGGCTAGCTCACAAGCTATTGTCGAAAGTAAGGTACTTCGTAGGAAGAGAAAGTATTCTAATCATCAAAAAAATTCTCCCGCATTCCTTTTTTTATTTTAAATCGAATTCCTTCATACCATACCTTGCTCGAATGCTTGTTGTATGTCTAGGAATGCTGTAGAACAATATAGTTTCTTTCAGGCTTTGAGAAACTGTGTTTACAATACGATGGGTCTGTTCTATTGTTGAGTGTCCCTCCCCCCCCGAAAGCTGAATTGAAGTCAGGAATCACTTCTTTATTATAGGCTTGAGGCGCTGTAAGATAAGTTTTTCAAATTACTTTTGATAGGACTGGTACGCAGGCTAATAGGTCGGTACGATGTAACTTCCGTGGCAGTCTTTCCTGGTTTCACGATCGCAATTATTTGAGCGTATTTCCATTGACAAGGATAATGGCTAATTTCGAAGTATCGCGTTGAATATGCTTGTTACGAGTTTATATCCTTACTTGGCATTTACTGCAACGATGGATCCTGATGGACGATCTATCGGAATTCCAACCTATTTCTGCAGGAGTGCCACAAGGAAGTATTGTTGAACCTTTTTATATATCTTATATCAACTTCAGACTTACCAACAACAGAAAGAACTACAATAGCCATCTTTGCAGATCGACACAGCTATTTCTTTCTGCAAATGAAGACCCCTCCTGCGCATGACACAACATCTTCAAAAACATCTAAACACAATCGAAGATTGGAGTCATCGTTGGCGAGTCACCGTAAATGAAACAAAATCAAAACATATAGCATTTTCACTCAGAAAAGAAAATTGCCCAAAAGTAAAACTAAGCAACACATAACTCCACGAAGCTGATACAATCAAATATCTTGGACTGCATTTGGATAGACGCCTGACTTGGAAAACCCACATCAAAACTAAGAGAAAAGAAGCGCAGCTTAAAGTCCTCAAATTGTCATGGCTAATAAACAGACAATCAAAGCTGTCCTTGCATAACAAAAACTGATTTATAAAACTATAATCAACAACATGGACCTATGGTAATTGAATTCTGG
>BOPP01000270.1:975438-988332 GCA_017312745.1 Gryllus bimaculatus
ACCGAAAGCGTCTCGCTAAATTTGCATATTTTAAACAATTCTACCCACCCACACCCACATGTGTGTTGATATATATATAAACTATAATAATATAGATAATATATATAATATATATATAATATTATATATATATATATATAGAATATACGTTTTGTATATAACAATTAAAACATCGGGATCCACCGAATTATAATTTAAAATAAAGTACTGGAGTTATCACCGCAGTAACCGCCGCCGCCGCCCGCCCACAAAACAGTCAAAATCGGTGGGGCGGGGGCGGGGAACGACAGGAGGCGACGGTTTAGTGTGCGCGGAGGAGACCTCAGATGAAGCACGGACGCAGTGTCTGCGCTTCCCAAGAGATTTATTGTCTTTGCTTAGCTGCAATTCAGACTGAGTGTGCCGTTTTCTGAGTGTCCTGTCTATGGAACCCCAGGGCATAATGATCCTTCCTGCGCCAACGTATTTGTTCGTACCGTCCACAATCCGGAATCAATGCATATGACAGAGTCATTTTGATAAGGGAGGCTGATAGCAATATCCAGATGATTCAGTTGGAAGCTTAAGAATTCCACTAGAACTGATGTAAACCAAATAAACAGGAAATTGTGTTGTTGCCGGGTGGTTTAGTGTTTGTTAATCCGCTTCTGGATATAATACATGCGCGAATAGTACGACGGAAACATCCGCCGCCCCCGCAAGTGGAAGAAGAAATCGCTGAAAAGGACTAGAAAACAGCCGACACGACACGAACACCCCAATCACGCGTCCGTGCGTTCCAGTACCCGTGAGACATTATTCCGTACGGTGGTGCGCACCCGGCGAATCTCCCTGCCGTTACCGTTGGGGCAGAGGAGTGTCGCTAGGAAGGCGAATTCCCGGCGAACTTTGGGCGAACCAACGATTACCGAAGACACCGAGCCGTTGCCACGACGGCTCCGGTCGCCTACAGAGGAAGCAGGTGGTTTTTTAAAACCATCCCAATAGTTATTTAGCTGTGAACGTACCTATGCGCTTGTTTCCAATGCACTGCGCATTCGATTTGATACAATACTATTTGTAAAGATGTGATGTTCTGATCATTTAAAATATTTAAATGTGCAAAAAATTTATAACATTATCTTCCTATGCTGTGCAAATTCCTGGAACCCATTCACGAAATGTTACCTGCCCTTGCATAATTTATGCGTGAAAGTTACCGCGTCCCAGGAGTCACAGCGGGGCGCAACCAACATATGGACTCGTGTATTTAAAAATGTGCTCCAGGAATTTGACAAAACAATTGGATACAAGTGGCGATAAAACTGCGATTGAAAATATAAATATTTAACTTGTATTTGGAGTGTATACTTTGTTAGTAATTATATAATGCAAGTAGTTTAGAAAACTGCTATTGGAAAAAGAAAAAAATTAATTGGAATAGAAATACTTACAAGAATAATTGTGCAAACAAAGTAATATCTGGAAATAATTGTAGGCCAGCTTAGATTGTATTCAGTTATTTGGAGGGCAACAAAAGCAATCTATATGTGCGTTGGTTAAAGTGTTTGTGATGCTCCATATTCAAATGTTATTTTTGAATGTTTATGTATATTAGTGAGGAATTTTACAAAGAAGGTTATCCAACTGAATGGTGTGTCTGTTGTTCTGCAAAACATATGAGTAATTGAGTAGAGATGCCACATATAGTGTAAAAGTCGTATATGAACTTCGCACAATTTTAAATTCTTGATGTTTAAGAATTTAAAAAAGAATTTATTAACCAGTATATATTGGTTTATTTGTGATGTAGTTCATATTAGGAAGGAATTCTTCGTGTATTGTTTATGTTTGACATGTGGGGAAATCTCTTTTCATAGAAATAGTGTATTTGTGTATTAGACGTAATTGGGATCTGTCTGAGTTTATTATTGAAAGATCGAAGGAAAGTGTCTAGGACAAGGGTTGAATGAACGCCAGGATATTAGCAAAAGAGCCAATTTATTGCAGTGCCGGAGGCATTGGGAAGTTATGGGAAGGAAAAGGTCTGAAAAATCATTCACGATCAGTTGGGGCACGAAACAATAAATTCAAATATAAGATTGAGGCCCGAAAGCATTAATGTGGATCGGATAGAAAGGAACTAGTAGATGATACCGGATGAAGAATTGGTTGGAAGTATTTTTGGAAAGTAGGGATATTGCAAGTGGAAGCCAAGTAGCATGACCACGTCGGGAGATTATTTTAATGAAAAGGTAAAATTACATCGACGCCTTGAACCAGGCAGCAGGAAACAAATCAGCGAGGCGGTAGATACCCATCCAGAATTCTAATGCAGATGTAGGATGAAGAATATGGCGACGGACAGAACAGATGCCGAGAACATAAAAAGAATAGCGGAAGAACCAAATGGAAATAGAAGACAGAAAAGAATCGCAGAAGAACAGAGCAGGAACGCGGAGGAAAAGAAAGGAGATATTGAAGAAACAAGAAAATGGGGGAAGGACAAGAATAGGAAATTAGAGGAACAGGATAGAAAGCTTAGGAACGGAGCGGCAAATACGAGATGAAAAAAGGCAAAAGAAGTCTTAGTAAACAGAATCGACCAATTGACAAGAGTGAAATGTCCCGGATTGCGGAAGATTGGAGGTCCCATGAACAATTTATCAAATTGGGGTACATGAAATCCTACGGACATTTTTTGAAAGATATTTCACGCCGTTATATACACATTCCAGAAATCGTAAATACGATTGTATTTGTGAGTTAAGTACTTAAATGACTTCTATTGACTCTTCAAAACTCAAAAATTGTATATAAAAAGAGCTTCAAAAATTACAGTAGCTCCTAAGCGCTCTTTTCTTAAAACGGCCCAAATTTTGAAAAAAAATTGCCCCATTAACAAGTTTTACTGTTCTTCAATTAATCTATAAAATTAATATTTTTCGCTCTACAATTTTATAATTATTAGGGATCTTCCAGTAAATCGAATCTAGAAATTCTAAAAAGATTCGAAGCTAAAACACTAAGAAAACTATGTAACGCACCATGGTACGTGACAAAGAAGACGATATACAGAGACCTCGATATCGTCCCACTGGAGGAAGTAATCGCCACGTAGAGCATTGTATACCAGAGAAGATTGTACAACCACCCAAATAACCTCTTAACAAGCCTTCTAGATAACAGTGAGCATGTGTATAGACTGAGGAGAGAGAGTATTTTAGATTTGCCATACCGATTTTGGAAATGAAATTTTTCAATGTCATAAAACGTTCACGTCAGAAATGTATCTGTTGACACCATTTGCTTATTGTTCCGATAGGAACAGATTGTAAATTATGCAGAAAATTAAAAAAAAATCTGTAAGTCACTGATCAATAATTGATACACTGGCTGTCAGTCATAAGACGAACGTGAAAATGAAATCGCAATTATAAACACCAGATATCATAACTGCAAAACATTATGCAGCACACATTAATTTGAATCTTCTGAACACACAAGAACGAAAAATACCAGCAGATTTCCGAGTGTTTACAAGGACTACGTGGGAGCTTTGCAGTATTTTCCACATCATTCTCGTATCTGATGGCTTAATTCAATCAATCACACATGTTATTAACAGTATTTGGAAATGTTTTGAATCACTTAGTATAATTTTTCATTATTAATGATACGGAATTAAATGAATTTCTCGTGAAAACTGTCTCTAATCTCCATGCGATCAAAATTACATTGAACAACAAAATTCAGACAACCGCGGCCAGCAGTGAATGCAACTCAGCTGACTGGCGGAAGAATATTTAGCGGAGAGCGATGCGGTCTTAGGCGACGCTCATCTGTTATACAAGTTGTCATTATTATCGTTCACTGCCCTGAACGCTCTGTAGTGCCTGTGCGCATGCGGCACCCGATCTCGTAGTTCGAGCTAACGAGCCTATGGAGTTATTAATAGAGACAAAGTAAAAATAATCTTAAATTTGAAAAATAGAATGTCAACACAAAAATGTTGCTTTTCACTTGCGAGTAGAATATTTGCAGGACTTCTGTAGCACGATATTGTTTACGGAAATACAGTAGAATTGTGGAGCAAGTGCCGGGTGTGTCGAGACGGGCGCCGGCCAGGTATAAATTCGCCGCTGCCGGCGACCATGAGTCAGTCAGGCAGTAAGCAGCCGCGAGTCAGTCAGAGTATGTAGTCCGTGAATAAGCAGTCAGTTAGTGGTGTAGCAGGTGAACAGCGGCCTGAAGTCGGAAGCTGAGCTGTGAAGTGAGCATCGCGGTGAACAGCAGTGCAGTGGTTACCGCAGTTAATTGTGCTCTTCGTAGTGGACAGTGATCTGTGCATCGGACTGTGCGATAGTGTAGAAGTGAAAAGTGTAAATAAATAATAAAGAGAACAGAGTAGGAACAGTGTAAGGAAAATAATCATGTGAAGAACACAACAACTGTGAAACCTGTCTGTAAATAAATCAAGTATTATAGTGTAGCATTAAGACACAAAATAAACATATTTATTACAATAATACCTGTGAGTTTTTTATATCACCACGGAGAAACGTTACAATACTATTCTACTAAAATTCTCACCTTCATGCTACTTTACCTATGCTGGATCAGTTTTTGCCAAGCTTAGTGATGCCAAATATACATAGGAATAAAATGCTACTTCCTTTTTTTGTATGTACAAGAAACAATGTTTTTGTACCTATTCTGGAATTTGTGTGTATGTTTTTCGACAAATGGAACAATATTTAAATTATCTCAGAATACCCCGTTTGGAATCAACGTGCTTTGAGACAATGAAATAACGCTAATAAATATATTTATAAATAGCTAATTTTGCAGAATGCCCCCGCTTCTTGAAAAGGAGTTTAGCACTGGGAGCGTTCTGTTGTATTTTCAATTTGCCGACAACTCGCACCTTGAGAGGGCATTAGGCGTGCGCGCGACCGCAGCTCTGCAGCGTTTGCGCCTCGGCCGTCGCCGTGGCGCCGCCCACGCGAGTTGCCTCGAGAGGCGCCGGCGACGGTGGTGGGAGGCAGCGGTTTGGCGGGGAAGGACAGACATATTACGACTCTTACACATATTAGCTTTTGTGTTAGAACAGAAAATTAATTAAATCACGTTCTTTTGCAGCTAATAAGAGATTTTGTGTTTGCTAGATAATTATAAGGACTTTGTAAAGTACATGCAAAGTACCGTGACTGTTTTTCTAGAGGTGAGGAAAACAAGTTGAAGGTATTTTGTCTTGTCTTTGTTGAGCCCAAGATAAGTCATGCTTGAAGGAAGGTACCGTATTTATTGATTTTTTACCTTTTTTTTTGTTATTGAAGGTCGCAACGACTTCTAGGTCATTAGCGACCACTATTGCGAGTAGCGGTATGGTAACTATGAGGATGACACGATATGATGATGATAGGGGGTGAAAGGACGGACACAATAGGGCTTGGTATCGCATCGTGATGATGATGTTGATGATTAAGGTTTAAGGGCGCTTCCGTACTATATCGTAGCGGGATTGAACCTAAACACGCCGCCCGCCCAGTGTGAGGTGGGCGTGGGCGTGGGCGTGGGCGCTCCTAAGCCGCCTGTGGCGGAGGCAAAACCGCGCACGCTGCCCGGCTCCTCGCTGGCGGATCGAACAACTTGCGGGATTGACGTTTCCTTAAAATTAGAGATATTCAATCCTTGAAGGCTCAGATTGTTTATCTCCTATTCCGAACTGGTCGTGAATGCAGCTCACAATCCGTCTAGACTATTCTTTACTATTTTCAAAACTAAGGGAGAAGCTGTGTAGAGTGAAAATGCTACATGAAGATATTAAAAGCCAGCTGTGGGCCTCAGAGTCTAGAAAGTTAAAAAAAATTAAATGTTAGCTGAGGAAACTAGGGTTTAATATCAATGAATGCTTTTATGGTGACTGATAGATAAGAAAGAGTAATGATTGTGGAACAGAGTGAAAAAAAACATTAGAAATATATAATCTTGTTTTAAATAGCAAGCTGTTTAAAATAATGCTTTTGTTTTTTAAGTAATAAATCGAATTTTCTTCATACCATTTTAGATCAGAACTGATAACACACAAACAACTTATATCATTAAATATTACGTAATGTTAATCGTAAATCGTAATAATATCGTATGGCATCGCATCGCATGGCAAACTAAATATATATTACCTATTAAATATTGCTAATATAAAAGTATAGCATGTATACAATGCACCAATTGACGAATTTAACGGTTGTATTATATTATTCACTGTGACAGAAATGGAACTTTCCAACTGAAATATCACCTCTGCAATTCCAATTATAGAGAAGTTCGCTTCCCTCGCCTTCAAGGCACGACGATGAATTACACTCATCGCAGCACTCAGGGCAATACGTTCCATTGGGCTTTCTCCGTCCCCTTTCAGCGTTCGCCACGACAGCCCCTTGCCCGGACCCGCGCCCCGCGCGCCGCAACGCCAGGCCCCCGGCCCTCTGCCCCCCCTGCTCCCCCCACTGACTGAAAAGCTGTTATAATTATCAAATTTATGTTGATCTTTTCTTGAATGGTTTAGTTTACGCACCAAATGTACGATTTTTAATAGGTTTTACAAAACTGATGACTGATATGTGTTAATTCGCAGAGAAATTGTGGTATAAATAGTATTACATAACATTACTAAAGACGAGAAAGTATATGCTGTTTTAACACCACTAGTTATTAAAGCTTTTACAAAATCCCCGTAAAAAGAATAAGACTATCCTTCCTGCAAGCAGGTTTCAGGGTTATCTTATGACTTAGTAATTCACTGATTACGATTCAATACTTCACTTGTTGGTGCTGCATTTACTCAATATTACCCATAAACGGGCTGAATCAGAATACTTGTCACAAACGTCTAGGGTATGTAGTGTAATCGAAAATAACATTTTGTTAATGACCATTTGCTACTGGCCGATTGGTTCTTCATATTGGTCTGAGGTCTGGCAGATACCTGAAATGTCTTTGAATGAGAATGTAAACCTATCCATTTAATTATTAATCGGTCTTAGCTTGACCACGGACAATGGAGCAAGTATTATAAACGAAAGGTGGTACAATATATACAGTTTTAAAAAAATTAAAATGTTATATAAAATGAATTTAATTTTGTGTTGTCTGCACAAATCAGTATATTTAAGAAACAAAATTTGAGCCTTTTGAGAAAATAGTGTTTTCAAACCTACATTTTTATTACGCACATTTTTGTTCCCTTGAGGATTGCAAAATCAGAAAAATGTAAGCATGATCTGAAGTGCCAATACTTTTTCGTAGGAATTTCATAGGAAGAGGAATTTCGTAGGAATTCAGCGCATGCGCTGCGGAGTCGCAAAGAGCAGTTGCGCGCAACTCGTCTGCCCCCGCCCCCCGGCGACAGACACCCTGCGCGAGGGGGCGACGCTTGAAGCGGAGTTAATGCAGGGCGGTCGGATGACGTCTGGAAGGGACGTATTTGTGGGAAGATATGGAGAAGATTCGAGAAACAGCTTGAAGGTCACTGAAAGTCACGGTGTGGATGGCGTGTGTGAGTTGAGTTTGAAGAGAATGGTGCTAGAGGGGTCGCTTAGTAGATAGGAAGGATTATACAAGAAAGAAAGGGATTGAATGTCACTGAAATTCGCGGAGTGGCTGCTGTGTGTGAGGTGGATGTGGAAGGGCAGGGAAGTAAGTTAATGAAAGATGTTGACATTTACTGTTTTGATAGCTTTGATGATGTTGAGGGTATGATGATGACAGGTTGTGTGACCCCTGCAGGATTGGCCTTGGTAGGGAAATTAGAGGTGGAATATGGTGGGAGGTGTTGAAAGAGCCTGAAAGGTCGATTTGATGCCGGGTGAGAGGTTCATGGTGTACGGTGTGAGGGTGGCGCATGCAGCTGTGGATTTGGCAGAGAAGCCGCTGTTGACTATGGGGGAGAAGCGAGCTGCGAATGGGATGGGCAGAGGGAGGTTGGACGACGGGCAGGGCAGTGCGCACGGCCGGCTGCAAGGCCTCGTGCTGACGCTGGCCAGCAACTTCAGCGCCGTTCGAGCGCCAGCAGCGCGCCAGCGGCCAAGGGTATGTTTTCTACAGCTCTTCTGTGCTATGTAATCACACGGGTTCAGCTAGTACTACATTAGAAAGTTCATTTTCAATTGTTAATTATCGTAATATCGTCGATAGTATTACTCACAAAACTTTTCTTGAACGATGAATTGAAGAAATGCGGGTAGAGTGGGGGTATTAGTTACGAAATCGGTCACTATATATAACGACGCAATGCCAATCTCTGGAGAATCAGTCACGCCTTCGTAACGTTCTCAATAATTTCCGTTCTAACTTTTAGGAGTTCGATTTATCTCATGTGATAGATCCGTACCTGCTTGGGTCATTTCTTTAGATTTTTAGAGAAAATAACCGATAGAAGTTCTCGTCTTCAAAAGAAAATTGTTTCTATTTCGCGCCAGTGAAGATGTGTTTGGAATGTTGTCATCAGTGCTCGCTGAGAGCTTTTGCCTTCATCTGTTTTTGTGCCAGAGAGGGGGAAGCAAGGTCATCGTTCAAGAAAAGTTCCACGCGTAATAACACTTACAATTGTTGTAACAATGCAACACATTCTCTGGACAAGAATTCGTTCGTTCACCTATTTCCCGCCACTTGGCCATCTTTCCGCTTTCACTCTAATTGTGCGTTTCAAACAACGCAGATTTTATTTCTTTTTTATTAATAAAGGTCTGCGATGCATCCAATATGTAATTTCCTCCACTCCTAATTTGTTTCTCTTTTTTGTAGCTCACTTCTTTAAAACCGTTCTCCGCAAGCCGATTTGGAGGGATATCAAAATCGGCATCTTTACGGCTTTAATACAAATGATATTGCAAATGTCTAGTTGGCATATTATTCTGATCAATTTGTGTCATTAACTAAAACTGGCCTAATGCATTTACAAAAGATCGGAACTACGTAATCTTACAATACCTTATTTTCATTTTCATTCTAGTATACTTCTCAATACAATAATAAAACAATAATAATAAATTTGGTCAAAACATTTTTAGATGGACCACCAATCATTATTACTCAGCATTGAGCTCTCTGGTTATATTGCTATTTTAACACGTGGTCGACTGGATACATGATTATTCATTGCATGCAGTGGCTATAGCAAGTGTTATGTTTAACATGCTTTTTTATTGTATTTATCCAAAAATGAGAGGTTCTTCTATGTCCTGGTAATGTTTGAATTGACTTTACCGTCCAGTTTTTGCGTAAAGAGACCGTAAAATTTGCTGTTGTAACATGGGCTCTTATGGTGACCTGACAAATCTGACCTGAAATATTAAAACGGTGTGAAAATTAACTGTTGAACATAATTTTAAAAACTTTCCTTTTGATAGCTAGCATCTCGAAGAATCAACATGCGCAATTTGAAGGACATCTACAGTTTCAAACGGGAGAATTTTGCAAACTTATAAGCCTAAATCAGTCCAAAGGGAGACTAGCTTTCTAGAGGGTCGGGACACTGACGCGCATCTCGGCAACACCGCGCGCGCAACGCGCTTCATTCAAATCGAGTGACGAGACAGCAAGAGTTCGTACATTCTTCTAGATCTTCTGGGAGCAATTAAAATACTCTCATTCCGGGAAAACATTGCGTTTGATGGTAACCAGATATTCAGAAAAGCTGAAATTTGATGGATATAATGGTTAGAGCGATCTGAATAAAACTTTTAATTCAATTAATATTCTGAATGACTCACTTTGATACTACTCCCTTAGGAAATGAGTGATCTTGTTACTTTACAGAATTTTTTAAACATTCAGTACCGTACTATTATTTTCTATTGTGCCGTACGTCAGTTTCTTGCTTCTGAAAAATGATTATTTATTCAATTATTCGAAAATTATTCATATTCTCTTTTTTATTATGGAAATACACAGTGGATAGTCATTGTCTTTTGTACCAAAGATGCTTACGCAGAACTCAAAGCAACAATCTTTAGCATAGATCAGCACCTCAATCGGTATTGCTACTGGGTGGGCATTCAATTCAGAAAGAAATAGACTTTGTAGTGGCTTCAAATGTGTTGCAATGATGAAATACTGTTTTGCTGGTGTTGATATCAACCATTCAAAGTATAGGTGAATGCAGAGCTGGATTCCCTCCTAGCAAAATTTAGCTTGGGACCCTAAGTGCCCGGATTTTCTAAAATAAATATTGAAAACTTCATAAAATGTTTTTATTTGAATAAGCATTAATCAAATAGTCTACAGAATGTTTGATTTTAAATATATATATAAAGTTGTATAAAATATATAGGCAGCATTTCTGTAATTCAGACAGTTAAATTATAAAAATGCTTTTAGTAATATGTACCATCTCCCTTAATCGACACAACTGAGCAAGTGTAACACAAATTGGGTGTAGGTACGGGACAGGAACATCTGAATGGAGAAAATTTTTGAGATCAATAATCTTCTTTTTAATGAGTGAATAATAATAGTAATCAGGTATTTTAAATAATTATATTGTATTTAAAATTTACTATAAAATATGAGAAACTGATATTCAGACTGGTACCTGTTTCGTATTCTTGAATTAATTATTAGTAGATATTTCTGTTTAACTGGTATTGCGAATTTCCAACATTTTTGAGATAATAATGCTCACATATTTCTTTTGGCCCGGAGAAATATTGCTAGTCAGTCATACATTCGCTGGTGGATACTAAATTATGTAATAGACGTAGAGCTCGAAGGACGCCAGGGGAGGTCTCATAAGTGGTATGGCAAATGCGTTTCCCTCCCTGTAGACCCAGGAACAAGATGTCGCAGTGCCAACAGAGCGAATGTCGCTTAACGTTTAATCAGGGCCTTTTGGGACAAAGCATTTGCGTCATATGCCAAATACAAATGCCATCCATACATGCCAAGTAAGTGTACGAAACAAATAAAAACTGGAGAATCAGGGATAATAAAAGCTTTAATTGTATGCTTTAAGAGTACTGTACAATAATTATTACACATTTCCAAAGAAATAAAACAGATTTGACTTTTGCTTGTTAATAGTTTCAATAAATATATTTCTTTTACGTTTATTTTACAAAAGCTTACTTTTAAAGGAAAATAAAAATCTGACACTCTAGAAACTGCAGACATCGTGTCGTTCTAGGTGTGGGAGTGAAAATGCTGAAAAGAGGGCAGGTTTCAATTGAAATGATGCGTCATATATAGCCCCCAAAGCTAATAAGTAATTCCAGATGTAAAAAACTGTAGATTTGGATTCTGCAAAAACGAGGGGAAATCCGAACAATTGAACACAGAAAAGAAAAATATAATATAAACCCGTACCCGTACACCCGAACACACGCACAACTTTTGAACAATTTCCATTGGAAAGTGGGCACCTCATTCTATTTTAGTTTTTCAGTGCAATGTAGCTGTAGTAGGGGCCTGCCTCCTAGCCATCAAAGTCCCATCGCGGGGAAGGAGTGATGGGGAGATGAGGAAGGAGTGAAAACGAGAGAGACGGAGCACTACAGCCTAAGGAAGGCCAGCTTGCGACGATTGTGCCGGCGCCGGGGATGGCAGAGAAGGGACGGCGGAGCCGCTGATGCGTCAACGAGAGGGGCCGTTAGTTTGCTAAGTATACTGCGTGCAGCGTGCATCTCATTTGGGGCTGGTCACAGTCATCTTCCCCCGCCGGATGGAGAGGCAGGCTCGAAGGGTGACTGGTCTCCGGACGAATGTGGTAGTGTAGTGCATGCAAGCGTGCGTGTCACTAAGGAGTGGAAATAAGAAAAGATCCGAGGGAAAAGGAAGAACCAATCCGTGGCCCGTTCGTTAGGGTACTTCTCCGAAGAAAGTTTTTTCAAAATCGCGGCGCTCTGCGTCGAGCCAGATCGACAGGAATATCCTTTTGTAAAATATTCTACGTGGCGCTACCGGTGTTTACAGACAGACGGACGTTTTGATAAAAAACAAAAACACAACAATTATTCGAGGACCCCAGAAATTGCATTTCCGTGGAAATCTCGAAATCGATTTTCCTCATTATTACATAACATATTATTCCATATATACGTACGTATATTATTCCCTATATTTGTACGTAGAAAGGAAGTAAAAGTAATCATACCATTTACTTACAATACCCTTTATCATTAAAAGAAAGCACCATTAAGATTGATACCTTTTGAAATAATCTCTGGCAATAGAAGATACAAAAAGTAAAAATCCAGCTATTATTCACTACCAATTATAAGAGCACACATTTATAACACCAACATTGTATTCGTTATTATACGATCATAATCCCCTATAAATTTTATTGATCAGCCCACCGTTTGTAAGATTATTATAAGATCATTACTTGTCCGTTATGTCAATACACCGTCCTAATACGTTTCCCATGCAACTTATGCGCCCACCGGGTGGCCATCACTTGGGCGTCCACAGCCAACTTGTAGAAATTGTTCCTACCGCAGGCTGCGTGCAGGATGGAGGGCGAGGGAACTCGTTCCTTCCGCAATCTGCGTGCAGGATGGAGGGCGAGGGAACTCGTTCCTTCCACAAGCAGCGTGCAGGATGGAGGGCGAGGAAACTCGTTCCTTCCGCAAGCTGCGAGCATATTGCAGGGCGAGGGAACTCGTTCTTTCTGCAGGCTGCGAGCAGGATGGAGGGCGAGGGAACTCGTTCTTTACGCAGGCTGCGTGCAGAGTGGAGGGCGAAAGAAATCGTTCCTTCCGCAAGCTGCGTGAAGGATGGAGGGCGAGGGAACTCGTTCCTTATGAACGATGCGTGCAGGGTGGATGGCGAGGGAACTCGTTCCTTCCGCAGGCTGCGTGCAGGATGGACAACGAGGGAGCTCGTTCCTTCCGCAAGCTGCGTGCATATTGG
>BOPP01000270.1:999155-1020744 GCA_017312745.1 Gryllus bimaculatus
AATGTATTTTTTATTTTACGCGAGCGCGGGATGGGTCGATGGGGTCATGTGCTCTACAATTAAAAAATCATTATATTTTTTGTAAAAGTTAAAAAATAATTATGACAATACCTAAAGTCATTTCTTCTTGAATTACCTAGCATCCACGCACTCGGCATATTGGATCCTTTCTGAAACACTTTGCCTGGAAAAATCTGTCAACTGAGGGTTACCATACCAAGGCCCAGGTATTATTAACATATATACTAGCACATATGCCTTTGTCAATTCGTGTTAAGGTGAGTTTGCCATTCAATATTCAGGGACACTTGCAGAACAGTTCTTAACACTATCGCTCCCTTCTTAAAACACTGGCCAGCGCAAAAAAAAATTAGTCCATTTGTCTCAATCCTATATTTCACCAATATTTATACTCTATTTTCTCAAAATTATGATTATTATTATTATATTATTATTATATTATTATTATGATTATTATTTATGTTCATTTATCTAAGAAAGAATTGCTTGCATTATTACAATTCAACAGCATTAGCAAGAA
The DNA here is from genome assembly GCA_017312745.1 of Gryllus bimaculatus. NCBI lineage: Eukaryota > Metazoa > Arthropoda > Insecta > Orthoptera > Gryllidae > Gryllus > Gryllus bimaculatus. The sequence continues at coordinate 999,697 of BOPP01000270.1, forward strand.
TACTGATATATCCATGTTTCTTGACATTTATTTATAATACCTGCCTCCGTATTGAGTAGCGGAAAACATATTCAGATTGTTTCCTATTCACGGACTAATACGAATTGCAATGGATGCAGCAATGCCCGGGACATCTCCGAATGAATCAAAATGTCAATTCTACTAAATTAAATGCAAAATTGTCTAAATATTTCGAGATCGGCCCGAATTAAGGTTAGTTTCAAAACGCAACATTTTCACAATGTGGAAAATAGATACTCTTTCAATAGGGTCCGTTTCAATTTACGCGTCTTTTATAAAATATTTGTATAAAACGCATTTTATGTTCACCTTCAGGATCTCTGAAGATCATGCGAAAAATCCTTATGAATAATAATTGTAATATCAGAACGCGATCTTCCATAATCTTCATTTCTTCACGAGACGAATCTTTCCAATTCAAAACATGTATTCATTTCAGTAGAAATCAAACTGGCTTAAAGCAATTAGTTAAGCTATACTGAAAATGATTAGTGTGTAACGCGGTCAAACGTCAGTTACGGTCTGCTGCATCTCATATATAAAAAATTTCACTGATATTTATATCGAAATGGATAATAATTATCACTTATTTTAAAAAATACTTAATGAAAACAATTTTTTCCCACCAAAATACGTTTTACAAAAAAAGATAAAATACTTAAATTAATCTTCAAAATTATCTTTTTTAAATTTTTAGCTCAATTTTCTTCGTATGACTAACATTCCTTAATTATCTTATTCTATTTGTTGACTTCACAGCCAAGATTTAATTCTAACATTTAGAATAAGAATGTTTTAACAAATAGTATACATTTTGTTTTTCTCAAAACAGACTGGAATTGGAGAAGCCCATTTTCAAACTAGGACCCGCTGAATTAAGGTAATCGCCAACATTTAATTTTTACTTATTTTGATTGTTCCACGTGAGATGGGACCTTTGGTTACGTGTTCAAATAGAAATATTTATGTAATTATTGTTATTGATCCTGCTCATGCTACTGAAAACTTTTTAGAATCTCCAAAACGGTTACGGGCGTCCAAACACCGCTGCATAACTAAATTCTTATTAAAAATCTCGACGTACAACTAATAATATTTTTGTTTCTTCCACCACATATACACAATTTTTAATTTTAGTTATAATGGGATCCATATTTTCTAATTCTTCACAATTGAAATATTCGCCTTGCTTCCGACAGGGGAATTTTCACCTTTTATGCCAAAATTGTCACGACAAATGTTAAGTGTTATAATTTAGTGGATATTTATTGCACTTAGAATGGATAAAATATCAACGAGGGAACAGAACCCGCACTTCACGATGCGTAGAACACACTTGATTACTGCGCCATTCTTCCGACTTGCAGCGCTCTCTTATACTAAACACATTTGTATATTAACGAAATTGAAAGAAACATTACGTTACAAAAAAATTATGTTTCAGTGAGTTTACTGCAGAATCACGAAAGTCTTTTTTCCTAGTTGTACGAACTACTTTGCTTCAATGGATTATTTTAAACTCTCTCCAATAAAGATAAATTAAAATTCTCATTAGCACGATCTACAAACTTAGTTTCGGAAATAAACGTAGATAGAGCTGTCGGCAAGCAGGGATGTCCAGAGCCATCAACCTATCGTGCCAAGGCATTTTCGACGCGAAACTTTCCAAGAGTGTACGTAACGAATGAAACACTACGACGAGACCTTAAGATACCTACAACATATGAGGAAATCACTCAGCGTAGCACCACGTTCCAAGAGCGGTTAGCCAAACATCCAAATCCATGAGCCATCAATCTACTGGATGATAGTGAGGAAGAGCACCGACTGAAAAGAGATCATATTCTGGAATTACCATTCCGTTTCAAACAACCCTCATGACGATGTACACTAACTTCAATTAATACATAATTATCACATTTACTGAATGTTTGTTAAGAAAACAGATTGTAAATAAACAGAATAATAATATAATAATAAAAAAACTATAAACCTGAAGATATAACATATGTCAAAGGAAGCGTGCGTAATGAAAATTTTTTGAAACGATTGGAAAGCAGAGAGCACGTGCATTAAACATATTAATGTATTTACACGTGATTGTTCTTTCTTTCAGTTTCTTTGTATGTTTTTTGCATTCCAGCATTCTAAAAGAACCTTTTCTGTTGCAAGAAATCGTTCTTAATCGGGCATTTTACGGCACAAATGATGACTTATTAGATTTTGTCACGAATGATTGCGTCATCACACATTCAGCAATCGAAGCGTGAGAATCGGGGGGAGTTAGAACTAAACGGAACAGCCGACCACCGTTTACTCGCACGAAATCAACTACCCCAGTCGTCACAAGGAAGTTGTTTCGCCAAATTAAGTTTGATTCTCTTATTAATGAATAATGCTGTTATACAAAAAAATATACCATGCAACTCGTTTAAAATGTTGCTTTATTACATTCGTACAAATTTGAAAACACGCTCCGAAAGTCACTCGTTTTCAAAACATGTACTCATGCAACAAAGCTTAACATTATAAACTAATTGCATAAACTACTATTATAGAAGTAGCTATTGCATTACAATGTTATTTTGGTAGATTTCACTTCCCTTTTGTACATCAAGTAATTGGGAGAGGAAATACTTGGATATGCGAGACAGAGAGAAGCAGGGAGCAACCCGACCGCGTACTTGAAGGAACTTGGGCACCAGCAACTGAAGGCGAGGCGATTTGGAGGTCACGGGGCGAACGCAAGAACGGCGAAGAAACACTGGTGATTGGATGTGTGCGACGCCCCGTCACTCTGCGGTCGGAATCAAGGAAGAGCGATCCCGTGAGGGTTCCTCCATCATCTGAACCCACGTTAGACACGTAATGCACTAACAGATTAGAAAGGACTTACAACTATTCAAAAGTTAATTGGGAAGAAAGAATCAATCAATCTCCCTTCTTAATGTGGAAATGAAATCCAATTAATGTATTATTTTAAGGAATGTATCATAGTAAAGAGCAGAAGAAACTTAGATAATGAAAGCGTATACAGTAAATGTTAGCATGTAAAAATTGTTTTTCTTCCAGGAAGATTTAATTTAAATGTTGAGTGTAGATATTTTGTGTTTGTAAATGGAACAGGAGTTGAATTTGAATGCTTGTGTGAATTCCATTAGTGCAGTGAAACAACAGCCCTGAGACCCCAGAAGGATGTTTTACTTCCTTATTTAAATATTTGGTCAACTGTCCCACTGAGTGAGCTGGCATATTGAAGGGTGAAATTACCGCTCACCAGCACAGTTGATCATAATACGTACGTTCTTATGTTTATGTTTAAAAAAATCTTTTATTTTATTCGAAATATGGTAATCTGAAGTTGTAAAAACATTAGTCTTGAAAAGTATAAGTTGTATTGATTCAGAAATTAACCTGCCGTGTATTATTCGCTCTTTGTCTAAAATTGACGTATTTTCAAAATGAAATTTATATGAAAGCTGGATTCTGTGTTTAACTTTTAATTTCTCTAAATTATGAAGTTATATCTATAGTGAAACTAGCATGAAATCCAATTTACTGATTCCGTATTAAATAGTTCTGATTGTTTTAAAACGTAAAACACTGAAAATAACAGAATTTAATCAACACAGCAATTTCTTCATTAAATTGTACTTAATTTTTGTAATGATACTAAACAATATTATTCCTAAATAATGTGATTGTAAGATGAATATTTAAGTCAATCTCACCAAACGTCAACCCTGGCTGGCTCAGCGCCGGCGGGTCAACAAGCGAGCGGCGTATCGCGCCCCTCGGGCGAACGAGCAGCCATGCGGCCTCCGGCGCGCGTCTACTTGGGCGTGAGGGCGATAAGCCCGCCACAGGGCCGCCGCTGGCGCTGTCGGCCGGCGGCGGCGCGAGGCGGAAGCTCAGCGGCCTGAGCCGACCGCGCCGGGCCAGCGAGCGTACGGAGGATCGAAGTTTCCCAGAAGTGGGTCTACATTGACGAAGTCAGAAATACGTTTACCATAATATTAAACATGTGATGTAGCTGCATACACTCGCAATTTCCATCTCTTTGCTTTAAGAAAATGTATGTCATCGTTTTATTTGCTTGGTACATTGTTGATTTAAAATGTAAATTCTATACGTCATTGTAATCTTTTGAGTATGTTTTGTACGACGGTTTTGTTGGTTGTAGCTTATTTTTCGATTTCGGATTTTTCGAATATTGGAGATCCCAAACAATTTAAATCTATTCTTTAAGAAGTGCGCAACTTAATTATGACTTAACTCTGCATTTGAGACATTCTTTAAAAACACGCATTAAAATTATCAAAATATCTATTTAAAACACTTTCTTGCTTTTAAAACCAATCTTTATTATTTACTTCCTATGGTCATTTTCGTTTCGACAATTTATTAGTGTTATATGTATTAAAAAAATAATGCTTTTCAACTCACTCATCGGCTATTGAAACAACACTATTTTAAATATTAAGACAAAAAATATCTCGAAAGGCCAAAAATCAATGTTTGTAGATTCGTATTTAAAGCGCTGCAGTACCGTTCACCAGATGGTGATGAACTTCTGCCAATGCGGTGCTTCGGCAACTGCAAGTCCCAACCCCCCTGAGCTTCAGTTGCTGGGCGTTGCTGCGCGACGCGGGCGAGGTCGAGGTGCCCCGGACGAGCGGGCGGCGCAGGAGAGAAAATAGAGATAGAACAGAGAAAGAGGAAAAAGTAGGAAGAAGAGAGGGGAATGACAGAGGGAGGGAAATGGGCGGCAGAAGAGGAAGAGGGGGACCGAGAGAGGAGGAAACGCGGGATATCTCTTAACTCTCTCACTCTCTCTCGCGTGAGGGAAAGAGAGAGAGAGAGAGAGAGAGGAAGAGAGGCAAGAGGGAGAGCAGGACAACGTCTCCCAGGGTGCGCTAGTAATTTGGAAACTAAACAAGTGGTGCTACACAATGGCACGGACATTCCCGCTTTAGTTTTCGGTTTCCTCTCGTTTCCGATAATAGTGTGAACGAAGTATGTAAATATGTACGTAATGTAATGTAATATGTAATGTATAATGTATAATGTGTAATGTAAATATTAACGACGTGAGAGACTAGTCAGAAACATTTTTAGGTGCTAATTGCCAATTTGATATTGTTTCTAGTGAGTACATTCTCTATTACAGACTGTGGGATGATGGGACACACGTTAGATATATTTATTGTTTTGGCCTTTGGTACAAGTGGTCTCAACTTCAGTTCATTGTTTTTGATTTTAATAACATTATGGTTGTTCGTAAGGTTGTCAGCTATAATTTGAGAGCTTAGAAAGATACACACTCTGTTATTAGCACTTCTTGATTACCTTGAGACCTTATTTCACTGGCGTCAATAATATCGGATAGACTGATTATGTAATCTTTAATAGTGAGACCTTCTTGCGAGTCTATAATTATGGCCTCGTCCTGGGTGGAAAACACTTCTGTGGATCATAACATTATGCGTAATTTCATGTGGGTTGAGGACGTCAGTAATACCTGATGGGGGTGACGTGTTTGAGGTTATAGGCAGCGGCTGATGGTCCGAGGCGCCCATCTTGCTAGGTTAGCCCTGCACGCTGAAATGAATTTGTCAGACCACTCACAACTCTGTGAAAAGTGATTACCATTACTGTCACATCTGAGATGACAAGTTTCACTGGATGCATGCAAGCACGAGGCAGAGCAACGGAGTGTCGGCTGCGCGTTAATGGAACTCGGAAAAATATTTTACGTATGTATATAATTATATATATTATAGTATGATATATAGGTAAATATAGGTAATATATATTTTAAATTGTACAAATTGCAATTATTTGCAAAAACTACAAAATTTTCAAACACGTGCACGTGGCCTTAATGAAAGAACAAATTATGGACAACAAATTTTATTTAAAGGAAAAATCTCTTTCTTTAAATTTGTAGTTGTAGGAAGAAAGAAGTGAAACTTTTGAAATTTTCGAAAATTCAATGTTAACCGTGAAAATTAAACCTATGCCATCTTTATATGTGTATTTTACTATATTATTAGTAAAAATTTAAAGAGAAAATTTGGAGCCATTTTTGAGAAAATTTTGAAAATGTCACAGGGGCTTCATGTAAAGTGTCCTCAAAAAATAATGAATGATTTTCTAAATCGCAAAGATTCTCAGTCCAATGGTTTCTAGGGGTTTCTTTCAAGTTTTTTTTTTCAATTTGGAAAACAGACCTACGCATGGTTTAGGCTCTAGTGTGGTTCAGATACACCAGACGTACAGGCAGACATACAGATGGTGGACGGACGTTTAGGGGAAAAAAAAGAAAAAAAAGAAGAAAAAACCAACTCTTTTTAGGTATCGGGGACCCCAAAAGTGTATTTCCGTTGAAATCCAGAAATCGATTGTCTGCAGCATTACATAACTCTCCCTATACTTATATTACTTCGAATACAGGATACGGGGAAGTAATATAAGACATACATTACTCCGTATATACGAACGTATACAGGAAAGTGCAAATACGTTCGATAAATCTCCTCTTATGGAGCAAATTCCAAATATTGTATTCAAACGTCTTCAATACAATAATAAATTCTTTAACAGCGATATGTAATGCTTGTCTCAGATTAAAGCACTTTCCTGAGATGTGGAAAATCCGCATCCGGTGTCCATTTTACTTAAACACATCACGTTTTAGACATAACCTCAAAAACTATAAAACTGGAGGGAATTTCTAACCGAGGGGCCAGATAATGTTCCGTATATATTTTTGGGGTAGCTCAATCAGAATCTGAAGTTTATTGAATTTATTATTTATTGATCATATTTTTCACATGATCTCAAAAAATTTAACTAGAGGTGCTAAAGAATGGCACACACTTTTCCGTATTAGCTTTCAGTCTCCTCTAGCTATTCGAAGTAGCCACATACTCTGTTTTTGCCCAAAGTACATCTTTTTGAAATTTTCTTAATATATCGTTTTACTAATAGAATGTAAATATTAATTATACAATATTTAAAAACAGTAATACCTCATTCTAAATGGACAGTTTCTTTGAAATATTTGGCGCCGTTTTCAAGAAAAAAAGAAAATTGTTTGAGTTTTCGAAGAACTTCAATTAGTCATTCGAAGAACATTAACTCACAAACACAATAGTGTTTGGAAGTTGTTGGAAACGGACATATTACGGACGTGAGAGATCTTTCGAAACAATTTTGTGTAATTGTTGAAAAAACGAAAAAAATACGCCGATATCAACTTAACATCATATTAAAGAGTGGAATTAGCACTATCCCTTCGAAACGTTTGATGAAAAAAATTGAAGCCGTTTTTCAGAAAATGGCGTTTGATATTTTCTGAATAATATTTAGCGGCGATTTGTTTCCATGTTGCTTTTATGAGCGGAAGTATTGAAAGTAGTGTTTTGAAAACTCAAAATAGTGCTTTGAAAAAGTGCCTTAAAGTTTAGAATTTACAATAAAGCTTAAATGCCATTTTCTCAAAAATGGCTCTAAATTTTTTAACGAAAATAACCTTTTAGGACGAGGTTTTACTCTTCTTTAATATTCTTAACGAAATATATCGCATCCACAAGTAGAAACCGAAATATTGAGAAAATGTTCAAAAATGTACTTTGAGCGACGATAGATTTAAGCTGGCAAGAGTATGTAGCAAGATCGGAAAGCTAGCCCAGACCAAAGAAAGAAGAAAACTCGTAACAAGGTCGAGCACGTCTGTCTATTCTGTAGCATCGCTAGATTCGGTTGCAAATCACTTCCTTCGGAGGCAGTAAAGCCGAACAAGCAGTCTAAAAACCGTACGTGCAAATACTGCTTATACATTGGAACTGAGTTTTGACATTTAGAATGCACTTGAAATCAAAACCAGGCAAGAAAGACAAGAGGCAATAGAATGACATTAATAATTACAAGGATGTGTATGTAAATTTGGAAATAGTTATGCTGTTTCACAAATGGTGCAATTTCAGGAATAAATGCAAGCATTCGTTTCACTAAGAAATCTGCAATTTAACCATTCACCGAGTTGCCAGTAGTGTTGTCTTACAGCCACTTTTGCAGTATTTGTTCGGAGTCCGCTGCTGACGAGGCTATTGGCTGATATGGTGTAAGTGGATTCCTCCTCCCCGAACAATGGCACAAGTATCGAGATGAGGCCAAGGGACCCCAATGTTCGAAGCAGCGCTCCGCTGTCCGGGAGCGAAGCCCCTCGAAGGCGCTGCTGGCGGGGGAGGCCAGCCGGCAGCGAACAGGAAATGAAATATTCTTTACTATTCCATAGCACCAGCAGTTCATATCTTATTTTAGCAAAATCTATTCGTAGTTAGACTGTTGAATTTGATATGTGAGAACCCAACTCATTCCGATTTAGGCAGTTAGCGACTCCTATTAGTTACTTACAAAAAAAGGACTTTTAGAAGATGGAGGTCATTGAAAATATGTCATGAAAGCTAAACGGAATTCCGATGTATTATGATTTACCTTTCAAGTTTGGTGTTCCAGTTTTGATTTTCTCGTTCTCGCTACGGCTTACGCAGTAAAGAGAAAGCTATGTAATGTAGCACAAAACGGCGAATTTTTGGCAGAAAACTTATTACAGGGCCTTGGTAACGAAAAAGTCGATAAATCCAGTTGCCGAATTTAAGGAATAAAATCTTCTAACACGTGGTGTAGCCAGAATCCATGTTTTCCAGTCCATCCAATAAGATCTTCAAATAAGATGATGTAGAATTTTTCGAAAATGTGAGTATTTTTGTGTAATTTGCCATCAAACATAGCCTAACCACCCGCTCCGAATATTCTGCGCTTCGTGAACGTAATATGAGAGGTGGCTCCCGGTAGTTGGATGCTACGCAAGTTAGAATTTGTATACGAATTGTATATATTCGCATTTGTTAGTTTCTTACATTCGAGCTTTTGTCATACGTTTACGAATTCATAGTTAAGAAATTATTTAAAACCTATTTAATAACCCGAATGTTTAAGCCGTGTTGGGAGGAATGTATTTGCATTTTCAATCTATTGATGTGTTTTCTTTCAACCACTCCGCAAACCTAATTAAGGTTACACAATTAGGTATATCTCTTAAAAATACGAATTAAATGTAAGATAAAAGAAAAATTTCCAGGCGTCAGAAAATATTAGATTAGAATGTAACAATAGCATTCCGTGCTGCGAGACAGCAGCTGTATTTCTGTGAATTACGTCTCATTGTTGAGACATGTTTTAGATGCATCAAAAGGAGTTATAGTTGTTCCGGTATTCGCCTGCTGTTGATCGGAGAAATGGAAAACTACCGACCCAGAGCAGCCAGCCGCTAGGATTATCCTCCAGTGGCTTCACCCGACCTCTGTACCTGGCTCTTGCCAAAACCCTGCCACTGTGCGAACGCGAACACCAGGATCCCCCAGTCGGAGGCACTGTCAGAAGGGGACTTTGCTGGGCGGTCGATGGCGGCGGGCGACGGTTTAATTCCGCTAACGGGCGAGCGCGGGCGCGGGGCGAGGAGGGGGGACGCCCGGGGGACGCCCGGGGGACGCCCGCCCACATGCGAGCTGTGGTCGCCGGCGCGGCGCCGCACAGTGCGAACATGTCACCCTCCGGGCGGGCGAGCGCCCTTTATCAACTCCTCGTTGCTTTCACTTAACGCATTGACCTGTTCCCGCATTGGAAAAGCCACGTGCTGTAGGATTAGTCATCAGTTGCAAATGTTGGCGTATTTTAGATTCAAGGGAAACATCTGGAATTTTAAAATTAATTTTCGGAGGAGCATTCCAAATGGCGACTGTCTTGAGCCACCGTTTCTGTGGTTTCCCTCGATAAACTCCTACGCAATATAGCACATACTTTCTCGCGTGATTTATAACTGTTCCGCTCTTCTACATAAACATGCAATAGTGTCTCCAACCAGAAGAAGTATCATCAATGCCTGGACTACAACTCGTGACCCCGACTTACGTCGCCGTCACTCAACAATTCGCTGCACAGGTACAAACTTCGGCCGACGCTGAAAAGCGTAATTGTCTTAACCCACAATTTTCCTAACATGCAATTTTTGCAGTTGTTGCAAATGCGGAGAGTTGGCCAAAATGGGACCAGCTCCACATTCCTACTTCTCCGCCCTTCAGATGTTACGGAATCGAGCGCCGGAAGGGGGCCCATTTTCATCAAAAAACTTTTGTTGCCGAGCCTCAGTTACGAGAACGTGGATACGCCCAGGTGCTAAGCAGAGAAACAAATTCTCCAGCACGTGTGCAGCCAGAATCAATGTTTTGTCAGTCCTTGTTACCGAAAAGTCGATTGACGTCAGAACGGCTGTCAGACTCTCCGTCTGTGGTTGACGTAGCTCCTAAACCGTTCAGACGATTTTCTTCCAAATTCATATTTCCAATCGATCTCAGGGACAGAGCATTTACTTTTTCACTCATCGGCCCTTGTGTGGTACGGCGGCTCTGTGGTATAGTGGTATGAGTGGGGAGTTAACCCTGAAGATCTGTCGCGGAGCGAAAAAAAACAAAAAAACATTTACTGGTTGAAAACACTTGTGCAGGTTCATGTAGTAGTACAATACAGCGGCTCATATAGAAATGATGTGTGAAGATAACTACGTTTGTAGCACCACTAGTTGATTAAGGGCCTTGGCATCGGACAAGAAACCATATTCATCGAATCCGTTAATAAATGTGTCTCTTTGAGGTATCCGTTCACACAATTAGAAATCTGTAGGTCAGCGAGTCGAGAGGACTGTAGAATATGTTCGAATAAATATTTCAAACTTATGGAGCATATAGGGGGTTGAAGAAGATTGTTCTTTGCCAATTATCGCGTAGAGAAAATTATGATTTAATGAAATTGTTCCAGTGACGTCATCCCCTAGTTGGTAGGCACTGGTGTGTGAGAGGTAGGTATACGTTCTGCCTGTCATTTCCTTCCTTCCAAACACCAGTGTCCTATGAAATGCTTATGATTTGCTTATTATTCGCACAATTGTTTTTTGTAATCTAAAAGTCTGGGAGCTACAACTTGTATTTTCCCAGAATATTATGCCATATCTCAGGCGGGAATGAACATTCGCAAAATAATACGCAATGAGCAGTGTGTAGGCTGACTGAGTTTGAAAGAATTCTGAAAGCGTAGCATAAAGGTTACGAAACAATTTTTGTTAGCTGTGTAAATTCTCTTAGTTTATTTGTGGTGGTGGGGATTTCAAGATAACTTTTGAATGATGAAACATTTTCAAATTATCTTATTTTTTTATCTCAAATACAAATTATTTTTCAACACTTAGAAAATATTTATAAAACAAGAAGCGAGCAACGCACTGTTACCAGCACAGCGTTGTCAAAACTATGTGCAGTGCGTTCCGAGCCGCCGAGGCGAACGCTTGTGCCCGAGGTAGCTCTGCCTTATCGCTCTTTGACAGTGGTCAATCCCGCAGCGATCAGTGCGATAACACTGCAGTGCCAGTGGTCCGTTCGTGTGAGGCGGTGCGAACAGTGCACGTCAAAAAAGGTGTTATTTATTTGTAGTATAAAAGCCTCCAATCTTTTTTTTAAACAGTGAATGGCCAAAAATAGTTGCTCCGTTACGGGGCAACTAATTCGAAGCGCATGGACGCTACGCTTACTAGTGAAAAATGTGGTGGAAACAAGCGGCTTTTCAGTGAACCGTGCAACCCATCCCAGTATCAAGCAATGAACTTCAACAGCAAGAAACGTCTCATGCAACAACTACAACACCTCCAAACATCAGCAACAAATGGGGAATGCAATCTCCTCTACTTCTAACTCAATATCATATGCCTCCAAACGCATGTGCTAACAGCAACCACACAACAACTGCCACAACCCGCAGCTGCCAAGGTATACGCAGGAACAATGGTAAGTTGAAGCAAAACGAAAGAGGTCACGCTCGCCAGAATCAGAGGATAATATCCAGTTATACATATTCTGTTTCAATGGTTATTTAGCCTGCTAGGAACATTAGAACTAATGAGAACCTGAAAACGATCAATTATTACAATTCCCCCAAATTATAGTGCATCAAGCAAGTAACTTTAACTTTTGGTTAAATGATATTAAAAAGACGTTAAGGATCGACTTTCCACAATAACAAGAAACAGACGCTATTTAAGAAATTTTATTTACTTCCATAAGTGATTATAGAAGTTTTAGAAAATCTGTGAAACAGAAAAATCGAGTTCCATTCTTTATAAAGACCTTCTATAAAAACGTAGCCGTTGTAATGAAGGACATTCCCACTACTATTGGAAAGTGAAATACACAGGAGACTGGACAAGATTTAACTTTCCGGCAGCATTAAAAGTAGCAAGACTTTATAATAAGACAAGTGTCCCATACGCTATATGTGCAATTCGACTTAGAAAATACTTTATAAAGTAAATGAAATATCAAACTTACGCTTTTTGTAGCAAGTGGTTATCAGAATTCAGAAAAGATCAAGTCTCCATGTAATCCAATGTAACGTTGTCAGAGATTTGGGCATTCAGGCAAATTGTGGCTTCGCCACGGTGGTGTCAAATGTACTGGCAGCAATGCACTACTCCCGAGTGCTACGCAAATTTAAATCTGGCCCCCCCTAAAGTGCGTAAAATTGTGGTGACGAACATACTGCTAACTATAAAGGCTGCAGCATATACAAAAGGAGGCAGATCCAATGAAAAATTTCAAAAAACATCCACCCACCTTCCTACGTGTCCGCTGCCAAACATTATTCATGAGCTAACAATGTATCCGCTAGACAAGTACCATCACTCCTACTACGCTTCTCCTAATCCATACTAATAACCAATCGAGGTCATATTCAATCATTATTTCAAAAGGATGCAATCTAATCTAATCTCAAACATCGTATCACAAGTCAATGTTAGCGCTCACTCCCATTAATTGAAAAACACAGTAAAATCTGTTTCTGACAAATTTGAATTATGGCAAATACTATAAACTAATTTAATTCTTTTTAAACTGGAACCCAACGACCTGAAACGCTCAAGAAAATGAATTAAGATACTTTTTAAAGAAAAATAAAATTGAAATAGCTTGTGTAACCGAAACCCATCTAATTTCCGGGAGAAAAGTTTCACATTCCAGGAATTAGAATTTTCAGAGAGGGACCGGAATTGCCAAAAGCAATCCCGGTGGCGTAAGCAACTAATAGTACAAAAAACATGAGTGCATTCAAGTATCTACGCCTTCAATCTCCGAACTTAGAATCAATAGGATAGAAGTAAGAGTAGCGTTAATAGTAATAATATCAATAACACTACTGGTACCACTGGCGCTGCTACTGCTGCTGTGCTGCTGCTACTACCCCTTTTACTGGTGCTGGTGCTAGTACTAGTACTATACTGGTGGTGGTGGTGATGGAATAGTGGTGTAATAATAATATGAAATATACCGCTTAACAATGACAACAAAGTATAATCATTGCAGCTTACAAAGCCTCCGCAATCAGAGATTCGCCTGAAAAGACTTATAGAAAAAATAATTTTAGTCATATAATCGTAATTATTCTCTTTGGAGATTTGAACAGCAACACAGAGCATGGGGCTGCACTCAATAACTATACAAGGCCTGAAAGTTTACTGCGAATTTGTAAATAATCAATAGTCTTATATTCATGCCCCAACAGATCCTACACATTTTGCCTACAATGTTAATATTTCCTGACGTTCTGCGATATAGTCATAACCAACACTATTAATTTTCCACTGCATCAACAGTAGTAGCTGATTAGATTCAGACCATAATCCGATCCTAATATCTTACCAAGAAAATTTTAAAAAATTACACCAGAAAATACCTTTAGGAAAACATATCATTGGACTGAAGTTTCGCGTTAACCTAATGGAAAATATCTATAAATACCACTACCTATTAGGTCGATTGCAAATATCGACTTCCGAAACTAGAAAAGTTAAATGCGGCGTATTTTTTAAATCTCTAGACGATCAGTAACAACAAAGATTATACCCCCATTATACAATACAAAAAATAAACTATTTTCTTGCCCCTATTCCATGGAAAATTATTAATTTCATTAATGGAAACATAAATTTAAGACGATTTTGGCAAATAACTCGAAGACAGATATAAAAGGCAAAACTAAATATTATAAGAAGTAGTTAAAATGAAATTGGGATAATCACCGCTACACGACTTCTTTTCGGCAGTTAATAAACGCAAATTGATACAAACTCTCTGGACAACTACCAAAAGAATCACTAGAGATAAAAACGAAATATCCGAATTAAAGTGAACAATAGGCTACTGCATTCAAATGTTGATAAGGCTCAAGCGGATTGCAGATCATTTACAAAATGTATTTAGACACACCCGTCCAACAATAATATAAACATAACACTGAAAATTGAAATTATAATGAAACAACCACTTAATTAGCCGGAGACAAAATAAAGTCTTATTTCACCGTCTGAAGCGGCCAATACCATTAAACTTTAAAACAAGAAAATCACCCCGGTATTGATGGAATCAGTACTACGATGCTCAAATCCTCAATAAAAAACTCGGTAGCAGGACTAACCTGCAATATTTAATGCCATCTACGTTTAATTATTTCCCTACTGCCTGGAAGACTGCAGTTAGTTCTTTCCCTTTTCGCATGCCAGGAAAGATCCTCACGTCCTGAACATTACAGACAATAAGTCCTCTTCCCTCAATTTCCAAAATTTTGAAAGCTTCAAAAAATACTAAAGAGACCTAAACAGTATCTGAGAGAACACGGATGCAATACAGGTATTCAATTGGTTTCAGAGCAAATCACTCCTGCACTCACCAGCTGCTAAGGGTTACTGAGTAAAATTGCACAGAGCTTCCAAGAGAAAAACATACCTTGCCTGCTTTTCTGGATATTGCACGAGCGTACGACAGAGTCTGGCATACCGGTCTGTTATTTAGAAATAAGACCTTGGAGTCCCAGAGTATATTCAGAATATTATTAAAGGCCTTTAATCACTGATAGATAATTTAAGGTCAAAATTAATCACATCCTTTTCTACGTCTTCGTAATATACAGCCGGAGTTCTCAGGGCTTAGTTCTCTCACCTATTTTATTTAAATGATCTTCGTGAGTGACATACCAAGTCATTCAACGTGGAAATGCTCTTTTTCGCTCGATGATACTGGCAACTGTTTTCAGCAAGCTCAGATTATTACCCTAGCCATATAATAGAGTCAGAAACCATAATTACATCACTAAATACAATGGACAAAAAAATGGAGGAATCGCATCAATTCTCAAAATGTCAGACTAAGATATTTAACTCTTGGAGACCTCAAAACCCTCCCATATGAAAATAGATGAGCAGCCGAAATCCTTGGAAAACTGAACATATAAAGTATCTTGGAGTATTGGTTAGAAAACAAGAAACTTTCCTGGGAAACCGCATATTCACGCAGCTATCACAATCCATGCTAAAATATTAAAAACTATACCCTCTTATAAATCAACATTCACCTCATACCAAATGCCAGATTCTATTATATAAATCTATTATCCTACCACACTAACTTATGGCTTGCCCAGTGTGGGAAACGCTGCTTCCACGCACCATAATCAAAAATGCAAACTGTCCAAAAAGTTTCCTCAGAAAATCAATAGCTCCATGGTTTTATAACCTAACGGCAACATTCACAGAGAACTCACATGGAAACAGTGCTCGACACATTTAAAAAAGTAGCAAATAATTTCTAATTCTTCCCTTCCTTCATTCATTCGCCTGAAATTTCAGCCTAAGGTCGAACCGCAAACATCCAAGCGGAATCAAATCCAAATTTCCCAAAGAATGTAAACCTCCCTAAACCCAATATATCATCCCGTTCTAAATAGAATCTTTCACGTTCCTTTCTATTTGCTCGAATAGGCAATCCTAAAACTACCGCCCTCTTCAAAAAAAAAATCAAAAATAAAATCCAGTGCTTCTCAAGCAACCAACGAATAAACGGTCAGAGTATCTAAAATCTCATTTGTCAGGAATGCGCAATCGCAAATGGTCAGTATGTAAAACCGAAACCCCTCGAAAGACCTTTGGTCGAACGAGAAGAAATAAATTAAAAAAAAACCTATGTGGATTCGTTTGGTGAATAATAACAATTCTTTTCAAAATTGCTTATTTCCATCTGTATTCAGATTTCAACTTGTTTATCGGTTAGTCATGGTTCATCATACCAGTTGATAAATAACTATATTACTAATAAACTAGTGAAATTATTAATACTCTACGATTTGAAATATTATGATTATTTATTTCCGCCCTTGGGTATACTGACATCGTCTCAAAGGAAAGTAAAATTTCGAGGTAGTGAGTTCGATCGATCGACCACCAAAAAGTTAAAAAACGTGCAAGTAAAAATAGAATTAACATTGGCATTTTCAATAGTAAATTGTAATTAAGATAAAATTATATATTTTTCATATCATTCATTCAATTTGTTCGCGGCTCTTAGTTGGTGTTAAACCTGAATACATTTCATTAATTTCAAGCAGAAATTACACAAATACTACTGTTTTTTTCAAAAAGTTGAACGTGAAATTTTTTAAAGAGCTTATTTTGTACACAGACTTTATCTAAGGCAAAAATATTTATCTTCAATTTTGTAGTTTAAAATTTTCTTTTGGAAATTGAAAAAACAAGCAATACCAGAAAATGGGATTAGTACCATACTTTATTACCGTTCTTTATTACATAAGTGAAAAAAAATTAAAGGAAAAATGAAGCGGTTTTTTAGAAAAAATTCAAACATTTTAATCGCAAATTATGCACAAACTACTAGTTTTTTTAAATTGTATATTACTTCGTAAAGAGCTAATTTTCGCAATAATTATAGCAGACTTCGTTTTAGACAAAGATCTCTACCTTCAATTTTGAAGTTTTAATGTTTTTCCAAATTTAGAAAAATAGAGGATATCAACGAAAATGAACTCTGCACCATTCTCTTATACTTCCTTTGTACTATTCAACAAGAAAATTTAATCAAAGAAATTGGAGCCATCTTTTTGAAAATTTTGAAAATGGCTAAGGGGTTTCATATAAAATACCAGCGAAAATTAAAATATCAGTTTTAAATTACAGGGGTTCCGACATCAGCATGAACTATTTGGGAATACCAATTTTCGAGATGATTCGCTGAACGGTTTTTGCGCCAGGGTTGTCCACAGACAGACGGACCTACGGACCGACGGACAGACGTTTTGCCGTGAATCGATTTTTCGGTGTGAAAGGCGCACAAACATGGATTCTGGCTGCACCCCGTACTAGAGGATTTTTTCTATATTTAGCAACTATATTTATCCACTTTTTCTTACCAGGGTCCGACAATAAGAGCTTTTGTGTTGACAATTCGCGGTTTTCTGGCACAGGAGTACCGTACTTTCTCTTCTTACGTTAGTGGTGTGAGAAAGTAAAAAGTTATCACCTTCGATTCCTTATGCGTACCCTAGACGTTTATTATGGCACATTTTGTATAACTGTGCAGGTCTGCGATATGTTGATTTATTAGTGATTCTGGACGCGTCAACTGCTATGGTCATTAGTCACGTAAGTGTAGTGCACGTTTCGTTATCGCGGGAGGTGGCAGCGCCGCTGTCGGGACAAGCTCTAATCTCCCGACAAGTGTGGTAGTGTAGTGCATGTGAGTGTAAGTGTGGGTTAGTAAGAGGAGACGTTAGGAC
Source organism: Gryllus bimaculatus (assembly GCA_017312745.1). Lineage (NCBI taxonomy): Eukaryota > Metazoa > Arthropoda > Insecta > Orthoptera > Gryllidae > Gryllus > Gryllus bimaculatus. Next base: position 1,017,448 of record BOPP01000270.1, read on the forward strand.
CAGGAAGGGGAAGGAAAGATCGCGTGCGGTCCGTGGCCTATTTGTTAGGATACTGCTCCGGCATTCGCCTGGTGCTAATGAGTGAAAGCACGGAAAACCGCCGACCAGAGCAGCCGGCCGCTAGAATTCTGCTCCAGTCAGCGACTGAAGTCGACCTAGCTGTCTAGCTAGTGTCAAAGATCCTTCCACATTCGAGATTCATCCCCAAGGACCTCCCGGTAAGGGGCTTTTTGGTGACATGATGCCGCCGGTTGGAGCGGCAGGGCGTGAGTGGAGCGGAGCTCTTCACATCGCGTGCCTCGCTCGCTTCTGCATTAATGCGGCGGCTGGCCGAGGGCGATGGAAATCGGTTTGAGATCTCGGTAACGTGTACATGGACAGGGCTCATGCATTCAGTTTAGTTTGCTTCAACACATTTCATTTACGTTATTTGGTAATTATTTTATTTAATTTACACAGGGTATTTCTTATTTCAATTAATTTATCGTTAAATTTAATGCTCTATGTTTTTATTTTATTTTTTGCACAGCGCTAGAGATAGTCATAATGAGAATGAAAAGAACGTTTCGTTCTAATAAATATAAAAGATAAAAACATTTGTCTTTTTGTCTTATCATGAAAACTTCGTATTTCCATTTCTTTCTCTTCATTAAATGGCTTTGTCATCCTGAAATACTTTATATAGTAGTGACGCATGTCTATAATTGGAATTCTCTTGGGAGAACGTTTGTTATTAATGACTACGTGCTTGAAGAAAGTTGCATTCAACATTTATGACGGTGTAAGTTAACACGTGCTTCCGAAATAATTAAAGAATAGTTTGTCTTTGATGAATGTAATGTACTATAATCGTTTTGACTCCATGAAAATATAGAAATCTCTGTAATATAGTACGTAGCCAAGTTACAATTGGTAAACCTTATTTGATCATTAGTGAAGCTTATTGATGCTTTTGCTAATATCATAGTTCTTTAACCTTCTATTTTTCATTATAAGAAAATGAAAAATAAATGTATTGAATTGTTAATAATATCGCTGCTGAAATATATAATTTGTAATGGTTTGAGAAAAGATACGCTAGGTATCAGTATTTTTATTGCACTAAGACATTTTCGATCGCTTAGCGATCATCATCAACGCCAATCGTGCAGCGTCTGGGCAAAAAACAAAGTTACAATAACTGCGAGGTTAGCTTTGATGAGAGCGAAAATATCTTCATACGTAATATCACGAGAAGCCCTGTGATATTTAGTGTGACTATTTCACGAATTAACACAATACAGGATTTGGATGGATAGTTAAAATCCCAGAAATTGCAAAAATTGGCAATATTACTCAAAATTGCTCAAAATTGCTAAAGAAATATGTTAAACATTCATTGATCTCGGAGTTATCACTGCCTCCTAGAATACCTTTTGCATCACGTAAACTATGAATAATGTTTAATGCACAAAATGATTTTATAACAATTCTATTTGCAAGAACATTTATTAAAACGCAATTATTAAAGTAGCAGGAAGTTTTCCATGCCTTGGTATTCCGCAGAGGTATTTGAAGTGGAAGATGTACAAGCTGAATTAGCGGCGGGATTTGACAATTTCGAAGGGTGTGAACACTCGTGTGAACTCATTAAAGAAGTATTTGCCTGATTAATTCTGGTTGAAATGTTCCACATAATATTGATACCATATTCTCTGTACTCTTTGCAATCTAATTTTTGCATGTTAATTGCCTAAACTATGTGTTTAATTTCTTCATGTTTACTTTGTGCTGTCCATTTATTCTTTCTTTCTTCACAGAAGTCTCGAAATTGTTGCCACCCAGTTCATCTGTTTCCTTGGCTGTTTTTCGACACTGAATCTTTAATAATATATTCTATTTTTTCAGACTTTTAAACGTTATCAAAAGTACACATATTTGAATATTATATTGATGCTATACGTTATTACTGCCTTCAAACAATTGCTATTGTGTCGTGTCAGAGTGCGAGTGAAACATAGAGTCAGGGTTGTTACAAGTTTTTTTCTATATAATAATTACACTCCTGAGGAACTAGCGCTGCACTCCCAGCTCTGCACTTCCCTGAGGCATACCCGCCTCAGCCTGACGCAGAGCCCAGTGGCTAACCTTAGCTTCTGGTGTCTCATCTCGTGGCGAACACCCGAACCCCTGGCGGGTGACAAGTGCCTTCCGCACCGCGATTCGTTCCAACTCGAATGTCAGGCGTTCCTTCGCTTGTGGCTTCTTCAAGGAATCACGTGAGCGACCTCCAATGTACCTCCGTGAGAGACCCGCCCCCAGCAACGTTCCCTGGCCGCAGTGTGGTGGCCAGTGCCCAACCCCCCTCCCCCTCGCCCCTCCAGAGTTCTTCCAAGAGGTCACGGCACGGCGTCACTCTATCGATAACATCAAAAAAGTAAACAAAGGGATTACAGCCGAGAGAAAAGGGTAAAGCAAGTAATAAATTTATGACGATAAACATCTGAGCGTAGTTTAATTTGAATGCATTCTTGCTTCTCATTGGTTACTTACGACACGGCAATGAGTAAATAGCATAACAAAAATATTGATACCTGTTGAAACCTTTTGTCAAAAACGTATTGAAATATTTGAACAGTTAAATATTTTTTGAGAATTTCAAACAATGAATATATCAGAAAGTTTTGTATTTAATTATGGTTTGGGCATTTCGTTTTTTATTTTTCTTTGTGTTGTTATTAATGGATGTTACATGGTTAGCGATATTTTCGTGTTAAGGACTTTCGTGTGCTAATTAGTCAATCTGTGGTATAAGTTGAAGTAGTTATCGAGATGCACTTTTCATGTTAGAGAGGAGCATGTGAAGTGCAGTTTAATTAATGTGATTATCCTTGCAGTATTTCTTTTTTATATAATTCATTTAATGAGTTTAACAAACTGCTGCGCTCTCTCTGAATTGCTCGTTTGTCTTTGGCTTATCTAGACCGACGGTAACAATGAGATACGATTCAATGGCGTGCAAATTACACACCGACACAGGCTTGAAGCAGCCGTACATTTGCCAAGACATTTAGTTCAGGAGGAGTGAGAGCAGCAAGAAGGAGCATGCTCCGCCCCAAGGGCTAAATCATTCGTCAGATGCGATCTTCACTAGCATATTGCCTTGTGCCACTTGCGAAAACTTAGTAATATCTATATCATTTGTTTATGGTTTAGGAAAAGATGTTAAAACCCAATTGGACAGTGAATAAATGAATTGAATTGAATTAATGCCTTATTTTACGTGGCGAGACTCAGGCCATTAGGCCTGCTCTTCCG
>BOPP01000270.1:1028086-1085586 GCA_017312745.1 Gryllus bimaculatus
CTCGCCTTCCACACAATTTGGCTATTTGTGTGTGTCATCAACCGAGGAGAAAGTGCGAGTGAAACATAGAGTCAGGGTTGTTTAAAGTTTTTTTCTATTAATATTAACACTCCTGAGGAACTAGCCTGCACTCCAAGCTCTGCACTTCCTGAGGCCATACCCGCCTCAAGCCTGACGCAGAGCCCAGTGGTAACCTTAGCTTTTCTGGGTGTCTCATCTCGTGGCGAACACCGAACCGCCTGGGACGGGTGACAAGTGCGCTTCCGCACCGCGATTCGTTCCAACTCGAATGTCAGCGCGCTTCACTTCGGCGTTGTTGGTTCTTTCAAGGAATCACGTGAGCGACCTCCAATGTACCTCGTGAGAAGACCGCTCCCCAGCCAACGGTTCCTGGCGCGCAGTGTGGTGGCTTAGTGGCTCAAACCCCGCTCCCCTCGCCCGCTCCGCAGAGTTTTTGCCCAAGAGGTCAACGGGGCTATCTGGCGTCAAGCTCTATGCGATAACATCAAAAAAGTTTAAAGGCAAAGGGATTACGCAGCCGAGTAGAAAAGGGTATAAGGAAGTAATAATTTATCGAGCGATAAACTTATCTGGGAGCAGTAAGTTTAATTTGAAATGCATTCTTGCTTCTCATTGGTTACTTACGTACACGGCAATGAGTATAAAGTAGCATAATACAAAATATTGATACTGTTGTATAACTTTTAGTCAATACGTATTGTAATATTTGAACCAGTTCTAAATACTTTTTGGAGAATTTCAAAACAAATGAATAGGTGATCAGAAAGTTTTGTATTTAATTATGGTTTGGGGCACTTTCGTTTTTTTTATTCTTTCTTGTGTTGGTTATTAGATGGATGATTATATGGTTTAACGCGACTATTTTCGTGTCTAAGTGACTTCTCGTCACGTGCTATAATTCAGTCTCCATCTGCTGGTATTCAGTTGAAAGTTACGTACTACTCGAGAAATCGGCTCTTTTCAGTTAGACACGAGGAGCTATGTGAATGTAGGCATACGTTTATATTAATGTGATTAATGCCTTCGGTAAAAACAACACCCCCCACCCCCCCTACTCCCCCCCCAACCTCCCCCTCCCCCCCCCCCCCCCCCCCACCCATCCTTGCAGTGATTCATCGTTTTTTATATTTAATTATTATAATGAGCTTTACACCAAACTGCCGCGCTCTTCTCGAATTGCTCGTCTTGTCTTTGGTTATCTAGACGACCGGTAACCATCGACGACCTACTACCGATTCAATGGCGCTGCAACACACTTCAACCACGACACAGGCTTGAAGCAGCCGTACATCTCTTGCCAGAGCACTTTAAGTTCAGGAGGAGCTCGAGAGGCAGAAGAAGGGAGCAATGCTCCGCCCCACAGGGCTAAATAATTCGTCAGATGCGATAATTCAGCTACGCATCATTGACCTTGTGCCACTTGCGCAAACACTTAGTTAACTATTCTAATATCCATTTGTTTATGGTTTAGGAAAAGATGTTAAAACGCCCAATTGGCAGTGCAATAAATGAATTGAATTTGAATTAATCGCTTACTTTTCACGTGGCGAGACTCAGGCCATTAGGCTGCTCTTCTCCGTCCTGACCAGCAATTTTCGCTATCCGCTCCTTTCACCAACTAGCGGAGAAAGTGAGGTACATCTTGGGCCGATAAACAGCCGCGCATTTGAATTTAGCTCAGCCAGGTCGTCATTTTAGGCCCGAGGATCTTTTACATGCAAGTAAATCTACGCACACATGGGACACGCCGGCTTTTACTTCCCGCTCCGAAGGAGAAGGCGTATGAAGGGATTTTTTCGCCCTTAAAAATCAGCGGCTTAGATCGGGTTTCTGAAAACCGCTACCTTGGGTAAAACAGCCGTACGCCTAACCGTTTAGCAATCGCGCACGCAATAACTGTTAAGTTATCGCAAAGCAGAAATTTTGTTTCTTTTTTTCTCTAACTCGTGCCAGGTACATAAAAAGTTCTCAACATCGTCTTTTTAAGCCCCAGCGCGCTCCCCCCCTCCGCGTTCCATCATCACCCCCCGCCACGCTTCTTATAATGATACGCTTCGATTGACCTGATAACAGTGGATTTGAGGGCGTAAAATGTACTACCCAGAGATCCATTAATCTGTAGTGCGACGGAGGCGTGGTGCTACCCCCGCTGGATAGCGAGAATCCGGCGACCGACAATAACCTCTCGGCTAGCGGGTTTCTCCACCACCAAGGTATCTCCTCCTCGCGGGCAAACACACCGGCCGCAGCCGGCACACCCCCCAACGCTTCTAAGCTTCTGACACGTCTCCCCGGCAATGTAATGTCAGTGTAAGTGCTGTGTAAGTGTCCGTAAGGCGAGAGGATAAGGGACAACGAAGAGACAGGGAAGATCGCGCGCAGGTCCGCACTGCGCCCGTTTGTTAGGGTACCGCTCCAGCATTCGCTTGGTGTTGCTGGAGAAACTCACGAAAATACTACGCGTCTTGAGGCGCCCGCGCCTGCAGAATTCCTGCTCCAGACAGCAAACCGCCTGAATTGGACCCTACCTAACAGCTAGTGTTGAGAATCCTGCCACCCCCCCTCCCCCCCGGGCTCAACCCGGAGGGATCGACAGTGATATCAGTCTGATGCCCCCTGAGGAATCTCTCTCGATTTGTCATCGGTTGTGTTGCCTTGTAGAAGTTGTCATCGGAACTTTTAGAGTTGAAAGCAATCTATAAAACTTGTCTCCATCTAATCATGTTTGCGACTACATCCCAATAGCACATTGGCATTGAACCTATTTTGTTCATTTTATACATATTAAACACCAGCTTGACCTTTCATTGAACTTAATATTTTCTCTTTCCAATATTTTTCGGTTTTATTTAGGGATTCAACGATATAATCTTGGAGCGACCGGGGATATACTCCGCATAATTCTATCAAATATCTGTCTTGTTGTCCACACCAAATGATTACAAATCTTCAATAATTTTCACGATTCATCCCTTCTCACATGGCTACGAGGCAGCTGAAGTTGAGGGATTCGTTGAGATTGCATAATAAAGGAAAAACATTTTCCCCCTGAATTAATCAGTTGAAGGAATAAAATTGGATTCGTTCGCTTTCGCAACCAATTCAGGAAATGGAATGTGGGCTTGAAATTTCCGCCTTTGAAGCGGACTATGCAAAAAAGTCGAGGATCAAAGCGCACAAGACACAGGATCATGAAGTCCCATTCACACACGCGTCGCCAACCCGCCTTGGAACGCCTAACTGGGCCAAATACTTTGGACAACTGCGTTTTCTGGACGTGGCATGCCCGATCGTGGATCGGCCCCCTAGGTCTATTTCGGATGGCGCTTGCACCTGGCGGAAAGGAACCACGCGCATGGGCATGCTCACAGGCGCTCCGATCGTTTCTCCCCCGCTGCGCACCGCCCGCGATTCGAAGAAAAAAGGAGGCGTCTGATCCCAAAAACTCTCACTATAGTTTTTATCTTCTTCTTTTAATGTTTTTGCTTCTGTATAGGATATTCACCGTTAAGCCCCATTTATTCTTTGGTGCGTTTGTAAGCTTGACATTATAACTAGTTTATTTTTCAGAATAGATTAACACGGTTTTAATTTCAGTCGTAAAATTCTCCTGGCCTGTCCCAGGCACACAGATTGACATGGCAAGTCTGATTTTATTGCTCTCAGCAACAAAAAATAGTTGTTTACGCATGGTTTGAAACTATCACCTTAGGCTTGTTTCCCGGGCTCTCACATACTACACAAAACCATAACAAACAACACTCAAGAAGTTCCGTTCTCCTTGCTTGGTAGTGTGTTGATCATCGAATGAACCATCATTGCTGAACATTTCTTGCAACAGGTGAAACGCTTCTTGGGTGTGAAGTATGCATATATAGACCCGGTGAGTGAAGTTTTACATGCTTGAGCGTCAAAACCTTTTTTCCGTGCTCGGAACCGCACCGCTAGAAAGAGGTGAAAGGCGATCGAAACGTAGCGTGCGGAGAGCGACACACCAGCAAGCGCAGAGCTTTTCCTTGATCCTGTGGCGATCCCACGAAGGTTCGCTTCCCGCCTGCATTCGTGTGGCTTGGCAGAGCCTCCGCGCGCACTCCTATATGCTGCCGGCGAGATTTGACGCTACAATTCTCTTTAACATCTCTTCCAGCGACTGGTATCTCTAAATTTAAATTTAAGCAGTGTTCTGATGATGGTATATGTTGCTCCTTCTAATGTTAGGAGATTCATGGCTTTCATATCATCCATCAGCATTTCTTAAGTTTTCATCATGCTCAACTATGTGTGAGCTGTTCACGAGCTCTTGCATTTGGTCTACCCTACCCGTCGGCTTTACCCATTCCATTGAGGTTTCATTAACGTTATTCTACCATCTATGCACCGCATGAGTGCTCTCCTCAAGGCCATAAAAGTAATCTGCTCGTTGGTAAATATATTCTTCTGCTCTGAATTATTGTATGCGGAAAGAATCTACAGCGTTTCTTAACTGTCCGTAAGCTAGATATTTCTTACAAAAATCATTTTTGAGTTAAGACGGAAATTGATTCATAGTAGACTTCTCAAACATTTTCGTGTCGAATTCCACGGTTTCTCTTTCTTATTCAAACTCTGGAATATTCTTCCCATTCTCGACACAAATCCCTTTCACCATTTATCCTTGCAGCAAACCCTTTGTGCTCCTTTCTTGTTTTGTCCCACCAGCACTCTGGGTGAGCCTGCTTCGGCGAGTGTGGCGAGAGGTGGTGAGCGAGGAAGAGGTGACGAGTGAGTGAGAACGGGGGCCTTGAGGCGGGGCATCGAACTGTCTTGAGAGCAACTCGGCTGGCTATAAGTGGCGAGAGATGGTGAGCGAGGGATCGAGGTGACTGAAGTTGGAGTGGGACAACGCGCGAGGGTGAGCGGCGAGTTCGCACTGTCTGACGCCAGAAAGCTGCGAACGTGTTGACGAGGTGGTGGCACGAGGGAGAGGTGACGAGTGGGACGGGGGGTGAGCCGGGAGCTGAACTGTTGAATGCAGTATAGGCTCCGCGCAGCTGTGCGAGAGGTGGTGAGCGCAAGGAAGACGGTGACCGAGTGAGTGGAACGGGGGTTGAGGCGGGAGCTGACTGTTTGAGAGCAAAGCTGGCGTAGACGTGCGAGAGGTGGTGAGCGAAGGAAGAGGTGACAGAGTGAAGTGAGCAACGGGGGTTGAGCGGGACGCTGACTTGTTGAGAGACAACTGCGGCCTAAAGTGCGAGACGATGCGTTGGACGCCCCGAGGGAGAGGTGACGAGTCGAGTGGAAGGCGGGGATGAGCGGGAGCTGACTGTTTGCGAGAAAGCTGGCGAGAGTGTGAGAGGTGGGTTGCACCGCAGGGCTGAGGTTGACGAGTGGGAACTCGGCGGGGTGAGCGGGGAGCTGATGTTGCAGAAGTAAGCTGGCGAGTGCTGCGCACGAGGTCGGTGAGCGAGAAGAGGTGACGAGTCGGTGGAACGGGGGTTTGAGCGGGAGCTGACTGTTGAGAGAAGCTGGCTTAAGTAGTGCGAGCAGGTGGTGAGCAGAGGAAGAGGCGACGAGTTGAGCTGGGAACCGGGGTTGAGCGGCCACCACCCGAGCTGACTGTTGAGAGTACAGCTGGCGAGTTGGTGCGACGAGGTGGTGAGCGTAGGAAAGAGGTGACGAGTGAGTGGCCGAACGGCGGGCTTGAAGCCGGGAGCTGACTGTCTGAGAGAAAGCTGTGCAAGGAACGTGCGAGACGGTGGTGAGGCGAGAACGGAGGTGACGAGTGAGTGGGGCAAGGGGGTTGAGCGGGCGAAAGCTGACCTGTTGACAGAAAGCTGGCTAAAGTGCGCAGAGTGGTGAGCGAGGGAGAGGTGAAGAGTAAGTGGGGAAACGGCGGGGTGAAGCGGGAGGCTGACTGTTTTGAGACGAAATCTGGCGTAGAGTGCGAGAGGTGGTCCGCGCGAGCAGACGCAGGTGACGGGTGATATAGTAGGAAAGGCGGTGAGGCCGGCTGAGCTCGATCTGTTGAGAGAAAGCTGGCGAGAGTGTGAGAGGGGTGGCCTGCCACGAGGAGAGGTGACTGAGTGGGAACGGTCGGGGTGAGCGGGACTGACTGTTTGAGCAGAAAGCTGGCGAGAGTGCGAGAGGTGGGTCGCGCGAGAGAGAGGTGGCGGGTGAGAGGAACGCGGGGTGAGCGGGTGGCTGACTGTTGAGAGAACAGCTGCAAGCAGTGCGAGAGGTGGTGAGCGAGGGAGAGGTGAGCGAGTGGAGTGGGAACGGAGGGTGAGCGGGAGCGACTGCTTGAGAGAATGCTGTCGCGAGAGTGCGAGAGTGGTGAGCGCATGGACGCACGAGTGACGAGTGAGTGGGAACGGAGGGTGAGCGGGAGCTGATTGTTGAGAGAATGCTTGGCGAGAGTGCGAGAGGTGGTGAGCGAGGGAGAGGTGACGGAGTGGAACGGGGGGTGAGCGGGAGCCGACTGTTGAGAGGACAGCTGGCGAAGAGCGTGAGAGGTGGTGAGCGAAGGGAGAGGTGACGAGTGAGTGGGAAACGGGGGGTGAGCGGTGCTGACTGTTTGAGAGTAAGCTGGCGAGAGCGTGAGCGGTGTGGCCGAGGGAGAGGTGAACGGAGTGAGTGGAACGGGTGGTGAGCGGGTGCTGATGTTGAGAGTAGCTGGGAGAGCGTGAGAGGTGGTCCGCGCGAGGGAGAGGTGACGCACAGTGATGGAACGGTGGGGTGAGCGGAGCTGACTGTTGAGAGTAAGCCTGGCCGGTGAGCAAGTCTGGCGGACGGGCGCGGGCTCTGGGCAGGAGCCAGTGCTTAGTCCGCGGTGAGAGGTCGCGGAGGGTGGTGTGGCGGCGGGAGAGGCAGACTGCCACCCGCGCGCTCGGAGTGGCGTTGCGACTCCGCGATCCGCTGCCTGAGAGCGTGGAGGCTCCGCCTCCGCCCCGCCCGCTGTTTCCGGTCTGTTGCGGCCCGTTGGCCTCCCCCGACAAAACACATTTTTTTTTAAAATTTTTTTTTTTTCCCCCTGCTTTTAACAATTATCATGTTTTCCCCCCCCCCTTTTTAAACTTTTTTCCCCTTCTCTCGCTTTTGTTCCATTTAAGATTGCTCCATTTTTTTTTCTAAATATATCTTGATTGTACCCCCTTTTTATTCTTCTTCCCTGCATTCTCTATTTGTTGAGCTGTTCTCTAAAACTTCTGAATAATTTGGTCCTCCTTTATTGAAACCAGCCTGGTTTCTCTTCTTCTTTTCATTAACTACAAAACTTTCACTAAATTTAATCCTTATAACTCGTGAATATGCATTTTAAGTAAAGAAGAATTGAGAATGTTTATTCATACACTTGTATGCTCAAATGTTGTTTGTAAATAATCTTTTTCCCTGTGTGAACATTGAAGTCTTGTTCTCACTCAACTTGCTAGCGTGTGGGCCGACTATTATGTGGGAGGGGCGACAAGTACGCCGTTCTTTTTCCCTGAAACTTACTTTTTACAAGTCTACTTCCGGTTTGTACCAGTCCGATGTATGGAGATAACTTTTTGGACTGTGATTGCCTGTACAATACTCTCTGCACATTAATCTGGCAGCAATATCTTTCCACACCTCCCTCCAGTGTATTGAGTGACTGCAGGACGTTCATCCCAAAGTTCTTACCCCCCCACAACATTCTTGGCGGCCAAAATCCCATTGCTTCATAACTATCTCCGCGGACCAACTATGTTTATCTACGCACAACCATCTGGCCTTGACCCATTTCTTTGAATATCTTGTATTTAAGGATCTCTGATGCAATGTCTCATATTGAAAAGGCACACGCAATATCTAACAGTAGACCAATTTTATTTTCGAAGATGTCGGATAACGATATTGAGGTTTCGTTTACGCGGCTATTCGTCTCTTGAATCAAAGGGTGGGCAAATTTAACTTCAATGCTCTCTGAAGTTGTCACTTTCTTTCTCGTATTTCAAATTGTACTTTTGCACATCTTGTCAAGAATCGATCTCATAGCTAAAATGACTATACAGGCAGCATATGTGTCCAGAATCACTCATTTCTTTAGCAAACAATTTATGATCGTCCTGGTAACACAAATAGTGATGCTGGTCTTTCATCCATTTCCTAGTAGCTTATAATTATAAGTAAGTCGTCGCCACACACTGCCACGATTCAGTGATGCTGACAAAAAGTTAATCGCAAACAAGCAGAGGCGAAATGCGATATTCCTTTGAAATCGTTTCTACTTGCTAATCTTGTTTTTTCTGCACCAGCTTCTCTCCTCATGTGTATGTCAAATACCGCCTGGACCCTCCATGAACTTCATATTGCCCTTGCAAAACACATCGCTATCGCCATGCCTCAAATTACAACTTCTCGTTTCCTTACTTCATTCAAGATAACATGTTTATCAGCAAGATTTCCTTGCAGCCATAGGAACTTTCACGATAGTGTATGCGTCAACTACAACAGATGGACTGAAAACAAGTGATTTGACCCACAGTTCTGCCCGGCAACGAAGTCTCTTCGTTCTGCGTAGCGGCTACGTGATGCTCAGCGTGTGAGCCATTCCATTTGGGATTTTTAAAAAACAATTTACAGCCTTGTGCTACATGAATTGGTATTACCGGTTAATATCTTTAATCCAACACGTTCTTTGTGGATTGTTAATCAAACTCCCCCGCCAGAGCGCAACTTCTGTTTCCCCATGATCTTAATTGTCTTGATAATATCTCTTGAAGAAATTTCCGAAGAATTCTTAAACCTTGTGGCACCCCCCGGTTTCCACACGTTCATCGCAGCGTCAACTTCCAGACTGAGGGCGTAAGATCGCGTTCTTTTTGTTGTTAAAGACATCTTCTCCTCTTTGCCAGACTACTGGCCCAAAAATGTTTCGAGGTCAACTTTTGCAGCGACGGGACAGGCATTCCCCTGCTGTCCAGATAGGGACTCTAACTGATGTGATTTGTCTCGGACGTAAATATATCGATCTCCTACTTGGACTATGTACACAGCTGAAACATAAATTTCCGCGTCGAAAATGCTTGGCCGCGAGAGGCTTGATCGGCGCTGCGACATCCCTGCTTGCCGGCACGGGCGCTTATCTAGACGTATTTCTTTTTTCGAAACTCACGATTCTGTAGATCGAATATATTAGTAAAATTCATTCTTATACTTGGACGAGCGCTATTAAATCCTTTAAGGACCGCTGAGAGCTAAATAGTAACAGTAAAGAGGAAAAAGACTTTTCGTGATTCCTGCCATTAACTCTCTGGTATAACGTGACTCTTTTTGATAAAGTTTCATACTTAAAAATCGTGTCTGTTATAAGAGACTGCATGAGAAGGGCGAAAGAATGGCTCAGTGTCGAAGTGGTGTTCTAGAACTCGTGAAGTAAGCGGGTTCGGCGTTCCCCAGTCTACCGTAGATATTTATTTACAATTCTACAGTGCCATACTAATCCCACAAAATTAGCCAACATGCTAAATATGTCGCGATAATGTTATGCATCCAGTTTAACAAATTTGCCGATTGCGAATAAGCGACTGTAAACAAGCAAATTCTCAAAACCGGTAATACTCGTAAGAGACGCATAATCAAACATCAGCTTCCATAATCTTATAGATAATTAATCTAATTGCGAAATAAAAATACACATTAAAATATTACGATTATTTTTCATTTTTACTCGAATAAAACCATGAAATGGAACTCTTAAAAGCTGAAAGACAATGTCGTCGTTAACAATTACAAAGTTTATAGTGATAACTGACAACGAAAAACTGTGTCTTGGTGTTTGTAGTCTGATAAAATATCTCATTAAAATCTGCTATTTGGACATCTCTGTTTTGCTTTTTGATTATAACACTTTTTTTTTGCTACTAATATACTAATATAACTATATTTTTTTTTGAATTCTGTGCATAGAGCTCCTTATGCTATATGATATACTATTAAATGGATGGAACTGTTTGATCGTTCTGTAGATTACAGATCAAATTTAGTGTGAGCAAGGATTTGATATCCACTCTCTACAACTAAACCTAAATAAAATGGTTTTGACTGATAATGTTGGCTCATTGATTCTGATGATGCGATCTTTTCGAGATCTGCCTTGCTTCATGTGGGCAGGGCCTTAACGTTAAGTGGGTATTGAGAATCCTTCATCACGGGCTGTGAAGTACAAAAAAAAAATCAAAATACAATTATGGCCGAAACGAATTTTGAAGGGAGAAATAATTCCTAGGTCTATTTGTTCATGTATTAAAGTTTCATTAAAAATATCATACCCCATCTATTTTCAGCATGCAAGTAGAATCCAATTATGTGTATTGAAACCGTTTCTTTACTGCACACGAAAAACTAATAATACACGATTTGTAATAAACAAATTAGTCTGCCACGAATAATAGCAATTTTCCATACTTCAAATAATTTCTCACCAAAAATTGCAGGCACAAATATGACTGGCTTCTAGTTGATACATGCAATCCTGCCATTAGTAATATTAAGCCGCTGTCATTCTTGCTTGCTAACATAATTCTCGTTCATCAAAGACAGTGGAAATAACTCCATTTCTTTTGTTGCAGCAGAGATTATCTGATTTTCTCTCTGTAAATCTCCACGTTACTACCCCGACTTGAAATCTGAACTTCGAGCACTTTCGTGTTTTCCGACCAGCAGGTCAAAAGGAGATAAAGGGCTTGCAGCCGCTTGCCCACTTGTAAGCAACACGAAAAATCCCGCGGCTAAACAAATTGAACTACTCGACATTCATTTTTCGACATTGCTTCACCATATCCAGCAACGAGCGAGTTCCATCCGGCATTCAGTAGACGAGGGTTCACCCTCCTCTGTTCAGAACGCGGCGTGTCCGGTCATGGCGTTGGGCAAAAACACGCGCAATACTTAGTTAAATTTTATCGAGAACCGGATGAATCCCGAGAGGAACTAGAACGGCGGCTTTGGCCGTATTTCAGCATGCTGACTCCAAGATGACGTTCTTGATCCCACAGCAGCGGGTGGCAAAACCCTCTTCAAATTCTTCAAACTGGCAAAGAAGCCACCCAGATTTTCACTGGGATGCTATACAAACAATACGCAACCAGACTTCTTGGAAGCTGGTCTGCGATACAGAAATGCAGGCTCCAAAAACCGAAGCTGACAGACCAGAATCACAGCTCATAATCGGCTGGCATTTGTGCAGAGGAAAATTTAAGCATGCGACGACTGGGGCTGATGTCATTTTCTCTGATGAGAGTATAATTCTTCCTCCCGCAAAATGATGGGACCCCGTTCCGCGTTTTTCAGGCCCAAGGTTTTCCCGCTATGATTTCCCGGTACGAAAAAGGCAAGTCCCCAGGGTCAGGTGTTTAATCAGTAAGCAGTATGGGCTCCGATGTCATCCTCGTGGGATTCGGACATGATCCCATACAAATCGCAAACCACTAAAAATGCTGCTCAGCTACATCCACATACCTAAACGACGATATATGATCTCCATCCAGTAAGGGCAATCTCGCACTCCCTGTGGGGATAATTCATTCCAACAGAACCAACCAACCGATCATCAGCCTGGTTTCAATGCGTTTTTGCGGAGAAACAAGACTATCAGGGATTTGTTGTTCTGGACCACCCATCGTCACCAGATTTTGAACCATTAGAAATGTTTGGCGCAGAGACATACATGCAACATGGACAAACTGGGCCTGATCCAGCAACCTAACAATGCTGCATGCGCTCTGGCAAATAATCAATGAGCCTGGGAGGAGGTCGCCTCACGCAGTGAAAACTTCTGCGGCGAGACTGTGTGGGAGTTCCCTCTTCCGCACGTAGGAATTAGAATGGTCGTTAGAACATGCTGGGGGTTTTGGATTCCTTTATTAAGTGTTTTCCTTAATATTCTTCTAGAATATATATTTATATAAACTAAACACATTAATGGATCAAAAATAGAATAAGCTTTTTAACAAATATCGTAATTTGGAGAATTCAAAAACAATATCTCCATACAAAGATACAAGAGCTTTTCAGAGTCATTTTGTTTTAAAATCAAAATAATAACTTTTTGAACAACAATACGCAGAGAGTACATGTAATAAACCAAGTTCATTTGAACAAAAAAATCACCGGATAAGAAATAAAAAACCACAAATAAAAAAGAATCACGACACGCACCTGGCTTCGAACCTGGCTGCACGAAGTTCAGAAAGAACAATTCCTCAACCCCCAATTGAGCCCAACAAGCATTTTCGTAAATTAATTAGTTACACTACAATATCATTCCCATTGGGCCCAAATTCTCGGAACGTTTTAAATGTCTCCAACATATTCCGATAATTACAAATAATCGTTTTCGAAAAAAGATGTCTTGCTATCGAAGGATTAAAACCGAATTTTGAAACATATATATTCCCGCTCTGCATATAGTAACAGGGAGTGCTACCAACTACGGGAACTCATAACTTCTAAAACCGGTCTCCCGATATCGGCTTACAGTTTTCCACCTCAACTATGCGGAATCATCGCGGGTCAAGTAATATGATGTCACGAGTATATTGTTTTTGAAAATATCTTGTTTAGTCTTATGCAAATATACCATCACTCTCTTCCGACTTTTTTAAAATAGAACCATGTATTTTTCTCACTACAGAATAGATAGATCTTAAAAATAGGAATGCAATGCTGTAACTCTTGCTAATCATCTTTAATTGTGTTTTTGTGCATAAAATTATAGTATACTTGGACTGAGATTCTTAAGATTAAACGTGCGATCTTGTTCTGTAGCTGCCGGTCGCACTTGGTCGCTTATTTGTGCGACACGCGTGACCCTTCGCGAGACCCTCTCCCACTCTCGCCCGTAAATAGTGCCCCGCACCAACGAAAGGCAACTCTCCAAAGACGGAGACAATTGCAAAAGGGTTGTATACTCTTTACACCTTTGAAATCTTAATATATTCCCCCCCCTTTAATTATAAATGCACAATGGCGAAAGTATACCATTTTTTCTCAAAATACCTATCAAAGCATTAACCCTGTGTTAGCACTCACTTGCGATTCGTCTATCCTATGATCTATCTATTGCTAAGTTGGAGATAAATACTTGGTCTTCCACTTTAAAGAATTACACAGATGCATTACACCTTCTGGAAACTCAACAATATTTCTGCAACAATTATTCTATCAGGCACATCAACTTGCCTCATGATTTCACATTGTTTTTGGCGTAAACTACATTTCGATATCGTGAACCGTTTAGAAGTTATGGGGATGGTCCGTAAGTTGGTGAGACTCCCTGTTGAACACACAATGTCTGAACAGCTAACAAAATAAAAAGCAAATGTAGTTTGTGCACCCCGGCAAAAAATAAGTTTTGTTCTTAGTTTAAATTGTTGAATATAAAACGTTTTTGCTCCCAAACAATTTGAAAACTTATCCTAATGAAGCAAATTGGCCAATGAAATTCGATTGCAAGAATTTCTTTCTTCGATGCGTGATTGCCTTCCTGATGTATCTTTTTTGTTCTTCCTATTAAATGGTGATTTTTTTTTATTTTACGAGCGCAATTTTCCATGGGTCAGCTTTTTGGTGCTCTAATCGAGGAATAAAAATCAATTATTTTTCTACTATATCCTATATTTTTCACCAATATTTATAATCTGTTTTCTCAAATGTATGTTGTTATTATTATTATTATTATTATTACATTATTATTATTATATTATTATTATTATTATGGTGTTCATTTTATCTCAGAAGTTGGCTTTGCATTATTACAGGATTCAAAGCATTTAGAAGAATACTGAAGATATCTCATGTTGCTTGACGATGTTATTTATACCATCTGCCTCCGTATTGGGTGCGGAAAACATATTTAGATTGTTTTCCTTCACGGAACTAATACGAATGACGAACGGATGCAGGCTAATGCCGAGCGTTATCTCCGAATGAATCAAATGGTCAATTCTCTGAAATAAATGCAAAATTGTTCTATATATTTCGAGAAATGCGGCGAATTGAAGAGGTTCTAGTTTCAAAACGCTACAACATTTTTCACCAATGGTGAAAAATTAGATACTGCTTTTTTTCAATAGGGGGTCGTTGCAATTACGGCGTCCGTTTTTATTAACATTATTTGTAACAAAACGCGTTTTTTGTTTCACTGTCCAGCGGATTTCTGAAAGGATCATGGTAAGACTTGCGTTATGAATAGTAATCGTGTTAATATCAGACAAGGCGATCTTTCCATAATCATCATTTCGTTTGCAGCAGTAGATTCTTCAATCGAGAACATGTTATCATTCTGTAAAATCAAACTGGGCCTAAGCATTGATTAAGCCTTGATACTGAAATGATTAGTGTTGTGAACGTCAGCAGTCTTACGGGTTCTGCTGATCTTCATATTTGAATAAAAAATTTCACATGACATATTGAAATCGAAATGAAATAATTACACTATTGTAAAAATACTTAATGAAAAGCAAGTTTTTTTTTCTCCAAAAATACGTTTTCACAAAAATAATAAAAATACTTAAATTAAATTTCAAAATTTTAGTATTTTTTAAATTTTTCTAGGCTCAACTTTCTTCGGTTAATGAACTAGGGACATTCCTTAATTATCTTATTCTACTTGGGTTTTGACTTTCACTAGTCAAGGGAATTAAATCTCAAACATTTTAGAATAAGACTTTTTAAACATGATGAACTATGCATTTTTTTGGTTTTTTTTTCTCAAACAAACTGGAATGGAGACGTCCCATTTTCAAACTAGACCCCTGAATTAAGTGTTATCGGACAACATTTAATGCTTAGAGTTTTGATTGTTTCCATCGTGTTATTGATTCCTGCTCATGCTGCTTTGAAAAACTTTTAAGAAATCTCCAAAACGTTACAGCGGGCGTCCAAACGATAAACTAAATCGTTATAAAATTGCACGAGCGGTAGCATCAGGACTAACATCTATTCTTGTTATTCTCCCACTACATAATGCACACTTTTTAATTTATAGTATAATAGATTCAATTTTCTAATTTCTTCAGCATTGAAATATCGCGACTTCTGCCGACAGCGAATTTTCACAACCGTTTTTAATGCATTAAAAGTGTCACGACAAATGGTAAAATGTTATCCATTTAGTGGATTTTATTTTGGCATTTGTGAATGGATAATAACATATGTAAGGGCTGGGAACCGAACCCGCAACTCAGGAGTGCTAGAACAACACTTTGATACTGGAAGCCAATTTTTCCCCCTTGCTGCGGCTTTCTTATACTACACATTTTTTTATTAACTAAACTTGAAAGAAACATTAGTTTCAAAAAAATTTATGTCAGTTGAGTTTTTACTGGCAGGAATCACGAAAGTCTTTTTTCTTCGTGCTACAACTATTTGCTGTCAATGGATTTTAAAATATTTTAAACTCTCTCAATAAGATAATTAAAATCTTCATAGCACGATCTACAGACGTAGTTTTTCGGAAATAAACGGTAGATAGAGCTGTCCGCAAGCAGGGATGTCGCAGAGCCATACCTATCGTGCCAAGGCCATTTTTCGACGCGAAACTTTGTTTGTTTCCAAGAGTGTACCAGATCATTTTAGATGTGTTGTCTGTATTACTCTTTTAGATCTAGTATTTTTATATTTTCTCCTCATCGGTGCTCGAAATTCGAATGGAAATATAAGAAATTGATCTGTCTCACGTTGAAGGAGATTTCGCATCATGTGTATTTCGTGTGATGCTTAGCCAGATATTTTCACCTCTGACGGAAGCTTCATGAGGTAAAGATGAACCTTCAACAGGCCTTCAGGGATATTGGATGATTTTAAATATTCGCCACGTGGACAGTTCGAGCGAATCGCGTACTCCGCTTTTGCTGAACGGCAGCGCGATGTTCTGCTGTAACGTTTCTATTGCTGAGTATGTATCGTCGTTAGGCAAGATTTGTTAAACCGAGGGTAGGTCTCATATCGGACTTCTGCTCTCTCCATATCTTGTAAATGCCTGTCTCTTAGCTCCATTTTTCGTTTTTGCGCAGTAAAAGCACCACGTCATATCCTTCAATTCAATCCCCGTCCAACTACGGCTTGGAGCTGCTGTCGCCTCTGGCTTCCTGCGACGAAAGTTCTTGGGACGTCGAAGAGGCGGCATTCGCTCGCTCACGAGCAGGCGTGAGACGTCGGGAGCAGAAAGATGTTCAGATTCGTTTGTTTCGTTCCTTCTTCCATCCATTTTCCTCTGTTTTTAAGTGAAGCTTCGCAGAAAACAAGTAGCAGTTCACAGATCACACTTAACCCAGTCGCCAGTCGGCATTACTGAGCCTTACGGCATTTTCAGTAACTGCTGAAGGCAGCCTCCTTCGCTCGCCAATGCAAGGTTCGGGCCCCCACTCTGATGAGAGGCTCGTGTGCCAACGGGAGGAGCAAAGGTCCGTGTTCCTTCCGCCTCTACTTCCTTCCCGCTAGTTATGCAGCCACTCGTAACACGAAGATTGCGCTGCGCAGACTGAGAATATACTGAAAGATACGGGTTTGATTCCCGAATGGATCATTCATTCTGACAAACATCCTTTTATTATTATAACTATTATTTTTATTGTTATTATCATCACTATTCTATTGCTGTAGTATTGTTATATTGGGCCTGGCCACTCATTTTACTTTCTCGCTAGCGTTTACGCCGTATAGTTATGTAATGGATAGCGAAAAATGCCGCTTTTGTCTTCATTATTGCGCCACTTTGCTTCTGAGCGTTCGCGAGATTGAGTGACGGCCATTTGCCCGCTACCGCCCGCCCCGAGCGGGAGCCGTTAGCGCACGCACTTCTGACAAAAATGATGCCAGAATTGTGTTCTAATTAAGAACTAATTTACACCCAAATTAAAAAATTTTGAAACGATGCGCAACATCAAAATATTCAACACTAAAGAGTGCGTACGCTAACTTAACGTTAAGTTAGCATACTCACACAAGAAACACGCACTAAACACAAATCTATATTCACCAAAATCGTGTTCTAATTAATAACTATTTGATTCCGAAATTTAAACATTTTGAACCGATGCAGAACATTTAAATATAATTTTTAACTTACATTTGCTAGCAGCCCTTTTGGGGCGATTGTTTATTGTCGTGAATACGCTGTACCTCTTCGACTTTTGAGGCAAAGGTAGCAGTGTTTAATTACCACTTTATTGTCTAACTGATTGTATGTAAGAAACCGGCCCTCTGTCTGGGAATCTAAAATTAATTTCCAAACATTTTCTGTTAAAGTATTTTCTGTTAAAGTTTTCTGTATAAAGATTTACTGATTGTGAAAGACTGTCCCAACAATTTTGTTTCAATTTTAACGTCCGATCTCAAAAAAATATATAATGCTTACGAGAATGTTGTAGATCTCACGTTAATTGAAAATTCAGATTTTTGAAAATTGCTAAAATTTTATTTTTTCAGCCTGTCCTACAATTATAATTGTAAGGTTAACATTTTTTAATGAAATGTGTTTATAAGAAATAAATCTTTAAATAATATGTTCTTTTTTACGAAAATATGAGAATGTTTTGCGAAATTTTGCTTTAAACATAGGGAGCGTTAATTTTCTATGAACAATTGTTTCTTAAAAACTGCACAAAATGTTTTGATTCAAAAAAAAAAAAATAACGCTTTTAGTTTATTTACCATGACTTTTCTCTTGTAATTATAGCTGAAGATGTTTTTGAATGTATGAGTTGCTCATTTCCTTCCTATCTTATTTTGAAAATTTCCTCTTCTTTCGCACCTAAATATAATGTACAGAACATTTTGCATAAATTTTTAAATAAAATTTGCAAAATGTCTTCAATGATATGTACAATAAAAAGTTGCCGTACATATTGGGTAGTTCAATTTGTTATCAAGATATTGCAATCAAGAAGTCGCTCTAATAGTGTTTGCTCCCACTTTCGCAGCAGAGTAAGTTCTACAGACAAAATGATATTGAAGGTCCCTGATACCGAAAAAGTGAACAATTATTGCTCCAATATGTAGTAATTTTTTGAAGATTGCAAAAGTTACAAGTTATGCAAGGACGTATATGCTGTTGCAGCTTCAGTGGTTATTTTATTTTCTTGGTTTACTATGTGACAGCTTCATTAACTACGCTTGACTGTTTCACTCGTGAAATTAAAACCAACCATGTTTATCCATTAAAATAAACCACTTATGTACTCTAACATAACCTCTTTGATACTTTCATTTATTTGCAATATTTGGTGCATTTTGGAACTCTGTTGCACGTAATTGCCTCGTGCTTCGGATAGTCTGACAAATACCCTCTTTGCTGCGCGAGTCAGGGATTTGTCCCGATTTCCAAAGCACTCGTGGTGTCACCCATGATCTCTTTCTTTCGTTAGGATTCGTCCCGTCGAATTTAAAATAAGTTGTCTTTTACGTAATTCTCCTTGAAGAATTCATAAGATGTTATCATTGATAATGAAAGCCTCCTGCTCAAGTTGACGAATGGAACTTCTGCTGGAGCGAAGGGCCTCATTGCCTGTGTGATTGCGTCTCCCTTCCGTGCTCTCAGAATAAAAGAGACTTTGGTTCTCTAACAGAATTACTCGGGAATCATTAATCGCGACTTTCATCTATCATTCCTCCAGTGGCTAGTCGCGTGCTACCTGGTCTATTGGTCTCGATGCCGACCGCGGTGCTGGCTCCCCTCGCAACGCTTCTCTCATTTGTTTCCTGAATCACTACATGAAATCGGACAATCATTTTTATTTATTTTATGTCAAAGAGAATACATGGTTCATTTAATACAATAACTTTATCACTTGCATTGGTGGCTTAAAATCCAACTTATAAATAGATTCGTACAGCTAATGCATTGGCTGAGGAAACCTATGAGGCACATCTGTTTATTCCATTTCAGAAAACAATTTAAGAAACACATAGAATGGATACTTGGTTTTGATTCTTGTGTTGTGAGTTGGGTTTCTGCACGGCGTGAATTCAGATAGAGATGGTATTTGCATGAAGTTTACATAAAAGATAGAGGAGAGCTATGTGATGTGATGGCTTAAATGCTCTAGATAGAATTCTTCATATAGTTGATTGTTAGAAACATATTGTGGTGCATTTGTTATTGTCCGTAAGTATTGATTTAGGAAGATTTGTATATTATTAATATTTTTTGGATGCATTTAACCATACTGGACAAGCGTACAGAGGTCTTATTATAGTTTTGTATAATATTAAAGTTGTGTTGTATGATAGATGGCTTTCTGTTTATGAGAGGTTTGTGTTGATGTAACTTATTTTTGGAATGGTTAATTTAGATGTTAATATGTTGTTTCCACTAGTTACTTTCTCGTATACGTACGTATATACCGAGTAAGATATGTAGTGTAGAAAAAAAGTTATGTAAATGCTGGACGAAAAAACGGCAAATTTTCGGCAGAAAAAAATTATTGTCGGGTCATAATAAGCGAAAAAGTGGATTAATCTAATTGCTAAATTAATAAAAAAAATCTCTAACACATGATGTAGCCAGAAACTCTGTTCTGTGGACCATTGATACCGAAAAATCGATTGACGGCAAAACGTCCGTCTGGTGTATGTGAACATCACTAGCGTCTAAACTAATAAATGTCACTTTAATTTAACTTCTCCCCATAGCACGTCACACACAGTTTTTAACTGTTTTTGACGTAAATAAATAAATAAACTATGCGTAGGATTTTATTCAAATTGAAGAAACGTCTGTCAATCTGGATTGAGTCAAATTTCTGCGATTCTGAAAAACCTTCATTGATTTTTAGGGGTACTTTACAAGAAGCCCTTGGGACATATTCAAACTTTTCTCAACAATCGCTCCAAATTATTTCTATAAATTTCTTGTAAGAATGAAGTAAAATAAACTTATAAAGATGGGATATGTTCGATTTTCGGGGATAACGCAGGATTCTCGAAATATTTTTGGGCGAGTTCCTACAACTGCAAAATTGGAGATAAAGATTTCCTTTCCAAATTAATTTTTTTCTATAATTAGTTCTTTCATTAAGGTCATGCACACTGTTTACTTTCTCGCCTTAGGAATTCTTCATAAGAAGAGAATGTTATGTAATCGTGGGCCAAAAAAGACCGAAATTTCGCCAGAAAAAACTTATTGCCAGGTTACGGTAACGAAGAACTTGATACATCCTGTTGATACATTTAGAAAAAAAAAATCCTCTAATTCGTGGGGTAGCCAAAACCCATGTTTTGTTGATTCTTCATACTGAGAAATCGTTCGACGGCAAAACGTACGTCTGTCTATCCGTCTGTGGTCAACGATAGCACCTAAACCGTTCATTCCATTTCCTTCAAAATTGATATTCATCAATTGATCTGAATGAACTCGTGTCTTTTATAGTTTCAAACAGATATTTTAATTTTAAAGGTACTACACATGAAGATTAAAGCACTTTTTCAAATTGTTTTCAAAAACAGTTCTAAACTGTTTGTTTAATTTTGTTGAATAGTGCGAAGGACATTTAAGAAAATGGTTTAGATCTCATTTTTCTGACTACCCGAAACTTTTGGCTTTTCCGAATATTGCAAAAAAAAATTAAACTACATAATTTAAGATAAGTCTTTAAAAAAGGCCATGTACATTTTTTTTGTAAAAGTGGTTTTTGCGTAATTTGGGCTTCAAATTTCCAAATTTTTTTCTCCTTGTCATAAACTGCTCTAAACTTTTTCTTTAAATTTTCTCCATGCGTAATACGGATCGGTAAGAAATATAGTGATAGTTCCATTTTCGGCTATTTTTTTTTCGAAAATTACAAAAAACCAAATTTAAAAGTACAAAATTGAATATTGAGGTTTTTGTCTCAGCCAAGGTCTGTTGTACAAAATTAAATTTTTAAAAAATGTCACGTTCAATTATTTTTTTTAAAAAAAGTAGTTTTTTCGTTCGAAAGTTACGAACATTTTTTTCTTTAAAATCGCTCCAAATTTTTTCTTTAAACTTTCTCCACATATCTAATGAGAAAAGTTAAGAAATATGGTGCTAGTCCCAATTTCGAATATTGCTAGGTTTTCGAAAATTGCAAAAAAGATATTGAAATCTACAAAATGGAAGTTTTTGGCTCAGAAAAGTTTGTTGTAGAAAATTAGCTTTTTAAATAAATAATAAATAAATAAATTATTGGTGCTATAAAATGACGCAGACTTTCTCGCAGTATTTAGATTTGTTTCTCTTTAGTGGGAACTAGGATTTCTGCTGTGATTCTCTTCCCAAATACCTTCTTTGGACACCCAAAAGACATTTGGTTCATATTTTCTCAATTCTTCCGCATTCCGCGCAAATTTTTGGTATGATAGTGCTAAATGTACGCTATGAGGTAATACAAACGGCATATTGCTCTATTGCTTTTTTTTCACAAATTAGTCAAATATATTGTCTTACTAGCCTCTCACGTCGTTAATATGTACATTAGCTGCGAATTGTTTACATTATTGCATTTAAGGGTACATGTACTTTAAATAATATCGTATAAAAAGTCAAGAAAACTCAACAGTTTTCAGCGGAAACGCGTTCAAGTTTCCGCGCTTTTAGAAACGCTTAAAGTTCATTTTCTCAAAAATGGCACCAACTGTTTCTTCAAACTTTTCGAATGGGTAGTGCTAATTGTACTCTTTAAGATGACATAGAATTAATTTTGCTGTATTCTTTATTTTCTTAAAAATCACACAAATGTATTTTTTTAAATATCTCTCTTGCCTTTAATATTCACATTCTCAGCAATTTGTATACCTTTATGAATTTGTGAGTCAAAGTCCTCCAAATAACTTTGAATAAATCTTTTCGAAAACTCAATAGTTTTCTGTGAAAAAGTTTCAAATTTCGCATTTACAGCAACGTTTAAATGCCATTTTCGTAAAAACGGCTCTAAATGTTTCAACGAAAATTTCAATGTAGAACAAGAGTTTACTCTTTTGTTATATTCTTAAAGTAAATTGAGCATACATGAAAAAATATTTTGGGACGGCGATAGATGGCAGCTGGGAAGAGTCTAGGGAACGACTGAACAGCTAAACGCTGCCAAAAAATAGGAAACTAGTACGAGAAAGTGAGAACCACTAGTTAGGTATGAAGGATGCACAAAACATGAATTCTGGCTACACCACATGTTACAGGATTTTTTTACTATATTTAGCGACTGAATTTATTTACTTTTTCGTTACTAGGGCCCGGCAAAAGGAGTTTTTGTGGCGAAAATTCGCCTTCTTCCGGCGCACGATTACAATAATTTCTCTTCTTACGTTAGTAAGTGCGAGAAAGTAATATCAATGATAGAAATAAGGGTAATAATAAAAGTAATAGTATTAACTCTATAAATTGTGGCTATCCTACACAGGTATTTTAAACTAATAAATACACGACTTTTTAATTGCACTGTACTCCATTTCACTTCACAACACCACACTTCAATAAAAATACTACATTACTTTATTAAATATATATTATATTCAACGTAATTATCGCAATACTAATAATAATTATGATTATAAAACAATTTTTATATAAGCTTCACCTACTAATTAAAAAATATTAATAAATATTTTTAGTTAATATGTTTTTAAATATTTGTTCACCTATTTATATAATTTTTCTTCATTTTAAATTTCAAAAATATTATTTTAATAATGTTGTTTTACTTTCTTGCGGTGAATTTGCACTTTTCATAAAATGCACTTATATCTAGGCACTGATCCTCGTACATCAATATATTTACGTGATTTTTTTTTTTTGATTTTATGTTTAATTTTTGCTGTACTGATATAATTTCAGCAATTGGTCCTTCAATTGTATGACCATAAATAGTTTAATAATTAACATTGACATGTTTCAAATATCGTTACATATTGTGATATTTGATGGTGTTATGTCTACGGAGTATTGTCTTACGTCGTATTTTATATTTTCGTATTTTGAAATATCATATTGATTAGGTCTATACATTTTTTGTTTTACCCACTGTTTTAATTGACTATATTGATCCAGTAATATTATAATGCTTACAATAGTCATACAGATGGTTCCTAGTAAACTCCATTTATTTAATTATATTTTATATATTAAAATATAGTGTAATCAAATACAGTTTTAAAATTTAAAAAATAACATGAACATTTTTGTTTTATAAATGGAGATGATAAAAGGATTGAGTGATTTTTTTAAGTCTTACGAATTCTATTTATAAGAGAATGGCATTTGAAACTTTCTGAAAATTCAGAATTTTGAGCTAGTTTTCACAGAAAACTATTGACTTTTTGAGAAAATTTATGCGACATTATTTAAAGCGCATGTACTCATAAAATAATAATAATAATAATAATAATAATAATAATAGGAAGAAGAAGAAAAAGAAGAAGAAGAATGTGAACAAATTGCGGAATATATAAAATTAACGACGTGAGAGACGAGTCAAAAAAATACGTTTTTGTATGTTTTGAAAAAAGCAAAATAAATTGTCATTCATATAGTTCATTTAGCAGTATTACTACCAAAAGTTAAAGAAAAAATTTGGAGCCGTTTTTGAGAAATTCTTATTTTTGTTATTTTTTAAAATAGCATATATTGCGCGAAAGCTACAAAAAGTTTCAAAAAAATGTGCATGAACTTAATCAAAAAGCTCACTATGAAGAAATAATTGTACTCGGAGGAAAAATTTCCATCTTCAATTTTGTAGTTGTAGGAATACGCCGCAAAAAACCTTTAACCGTATAAATCTGACATATGACACCTTTAAAAATGTACTTTATTCTTTCAAGGAATTTAAATAAAAAAATTGGAGCCGTTTGTGACAAAAATTTGAAAATATTCGGGGGCTTCATATAAAGAACCCCCAATTAAAAAAATGTTTTTTCAAAATCTCAAAGTTTCAAGTCAAGTCAGATGGACAGCGTTTTTTTTAATTGGAAAAAAATTCTACGTATAGTTTAGGCGCTAGTAGTGTTCACAGACGGACCCTCGGACATTTGGCCGTCAATTGAGTTTTCGGAATGAAGAACTCACAAAACGAATTATGGCTACACCACGTGATTGAGGATTTTACCTCTCAATGAAGCTGCCGGGTCTATATAATTTTTCGTTATCAGGGCCTGGCAATGATTTTTTCTGCCGAAAATCCGCCGTTTTTTCGCACACCATTACATAACTTTCCCTAAACTACATTTATCCGTATAAGGTTTATACGGAAATATGGAGACCACGCATGCACCCTGCATTTACTGAGGCTCAGGAACATTATCTCGGTGGCAAGTGCATTTATTTTTTCATGGAATCGGCATTTAGCTACATCTGATTTTATCTCCCAGGGTTCTTAGCTCTGAAGGTATAGAAGATGATGATGTGAGGAGTGAAAGGACAACACACACATACAGTACACAAACCACCTATGCCCGAGGCGGGACACGAACCCGCGATCTTCTGGTCCGAGACTGCTTCGATACTACTGCCTTAGCGATATCGACCATCTTTATAATGCAATTATTTCTTTAATTTTTTTTTTCATTCAAGTTAGTGATATTGAGGATGTTAAAATGAAATGTGTGATAGGTATTTATGTCATTTTATTCAATAATTATTGAAATAAAATGTGTTGTAGGTTTAAAAAATGTTATTTAGCGAATTCATCGCTTTTCAGTACAGCAGTTTCAGTTCAATTCAGTTTCATTTCAATGATTGTATTCTTTATTTTTATGAATATTTCATGCAAAACGAGTAAAATTTTGATTCTGAAAATATGATGTGGATATCAAAAGATCTCAACGCGTAAAAATAGATAAAAATATTTAAAATTTGAGCTGTTTGGGGCACATATGAAACAACAGAGAATTTATTGCAAACATGGAAAACACACCACATTCTTCATAAAAGTGTCGATGTCACTCTTGCTAAGCCAAGGTCGACAAAAGAAAAGCACCCGAGTTGTAGTTGCGAGTGCCAGTATCTCCCGAGTTCTGCATTTGAAGGCAACCCCTTCCACCGCGCACAAATAAACAAAATGATAATGCACCTTGAGCGAGGAGTCCGAGGGAGAGGGGGGTGCAAAGAGAGCGCGCGGGAAGCCAGAGCTGTGCGCTCGGGGAAATTCCACGAGACACACTGCGCTCCACGCCGTCGCCGCGGCCCGCCCCGGCAGCGGCGCCTCGGCCAATGGCGGAAAGGACTCGTCTAAGCCAATTAGAGTCAAGTGAAAATGAACTTTAAAGCCACTTCGGCGATGCGATCGTATCAACGTGTGTGCGTAATTATAAACCTAGGATGAACCCCGATCGAGGAACACACAATCTTGCTCTGATCTCTAGAATGCACATTATTGCCAACACAGCACGGTCCGAAAAATACACATATTTGAAGAAACGTGTGCACGAAATGATTTGAGGATCTCATATTCAAGAACATTTGCATAATAAAAGAAATATAACACAGTGCATTCTAGAGACAACACAAGGAACGAATAGTACGCACAAAACTGTCAGAATAGGAAGCATTCGTTTGGTACGTTTTTTCAGTTTTAGAGGAATGTCATTGCTTCGCACAATAGTCCTAAATATTCCTTATTTTTCTACAGAAATGAATCAATGAACTTTCGCTCATTCATGTACGTAGCAGTGAACCCCAGTGTTTTCATCAAACTTGAATGCCGCATTGATATATTCAAAGAGACATTTTAAGAAAATAATGTTCAGAAGAAACGCTATCTAAAACATAATGAGAACCTCTTTTAAGAGAATTTTGTTTAATTGATTATGGAAAATTGTCATTATCTCTCATAGTTTTTGAAACTATTCCAATTTTCTTAACCTGTTTATGCTACTTTTTCAATTATATAATTTGCCGGATTTGTTAAACAGGAGTGCAGCAGGAGAAATTATGTTGACTACGCGCACGAATAAATGAAACAGGAGAATATTTTTAATGTTGAAAAATTAAAACTTTGTAATGAAAGTAATACTTTACACGTTTTACGTGAGATTTGCCAATGATACGACAGCCCATGGCATCATCCAGTTTCCTGCA
This sequence comes from Gryllus bimaculatus, assembly GCA_017312745.1. Lineage (NCBI taxonomy): Eukaryota > Metazoa > Arthropoda > Insecta > Orthoptera > Gryllidae > Gryllus > Gryllus bimaculatus. The sequence goes on from BOPP01000270.1 coordinate 1,054,140, forward strand.
GCGTCGCCGACCGGGTGCTCCTAGTGCACAAGTGCCGACGGTGGCGGGCTTTCGACTGTCGGTCGTAAGATATGGAGGTCGAACAACTTCAGAACCGTTTTGGAGAAAAGTTTTACCCCGCTCCTAGGGGATTCATATAAATTACCTGAAAAATTAAAAGAATTATTTTCAAAAAAGCAGAGCCTCGATTCGGGCCAGATCGTTAATGGAAAAACTCCTTTTGACAAAAAATCTATGAGTAGTTTAGGCACTGGCGTTGTTCACAGATAGATAGATGGACAAGTAATCAGAAGGACGGACGGACTTTCTGAAACAAAAAACGACACTCTCTTAGTAAACTGAAGCTCACAAAATGTGTTGTTCTGTTTACACCTCGAAATCGATCTACTATAGCATTACGTACATACCTCTCTAAATATTACGTTTGTTACTCCAACCATCTGTCTCAAGAGAGTAAAAACAAATAAATATGTAAATAAAAAATACAATTATTCACACCACACAGTAGGTTATACGCAAATATAGAACACCAATCACAGAAGCCAAAATCGTGCCCGTCAGAGTGCAGTTGCAATGTTATTAAAGTTAGTTATTTTATGTGGCATTAGAAACACTATATAACATGATCGATGATTAATGAAAGTGGTTGCAGTATTCTGAGTGAATAAATTAGGACGAAAATCTTCACGAAGAGGAAACCTCGAAACGTTTACTTCTCATAGCGTCAAACACAGCTAGGTATATTTTCTTAATGAAAACCCAAAATATCCAAGTAGTTATTTCACATTCAATAAAATTCTACAATTTCATTGCCAATAATATTATCCTAATATGATTTTCTACAAATAATTATTATGAAATGTGAACTTCTTCATCCTAAATCGTTATTTTTAGTTTTAACAATTGTGCTGTTTGCTATTCAGATTGATGGGGAACATTCGAAAGAACCCAATGCTTTAACGAAATTGTGGATATTAAGACTATTATCTAGTAGAGGCTTTGTTGTTGAAATAACGATTGATTCTCTCCTATGTTCTGAAATTTTCTGCATTGCATTAAGATGACCTCAGTATTTACGTATTCAGTACAGTTGCAAGAACTCACGTTTCCATGATAAGCGATGACCTCAAACAGATAATTTGGATTGTGAGAGGAGTGTCAAAATGCATTGGCCTGTCAGTGTCGAACGGAAAGGAATGCTTCTAGGAATTGTTATGAACTTGGGAAAATTGAATTAAAAAAAAACAAATGTCCATAAATAAAGTATGTCAATACTCTACTACTTATAACGGTATTATTACAATCCAAACCTAACAAGACACGTATTCATTCTTCATTGTACACTCACATTCCTCTTCAATTCAGTACACAGCACTTCTAGACCTCTGCAAAACGTATGTTTTCACTACACACATAAGAAACAGTCTTCATCGGTATCAAGCACCTATTAATGGTATACTTCTAGATGTTGCTGCGAGAGCGAATCTTGAATTAGTAGTTATGTAAATAAACCTCGTCAGTCTGCGCAAACCATGGTGCACACAGAAATCGTAAATAGTATATGATAGAGGAATCTAAGCCTTCTACGTGGGGTTTTAAAGTTGGCCACTATCACCAAGGGTTGAAATCTCGGTGTCATTGATAGTATCGATAAGTGCCGAATCAGCAACAGTTTAATAAAATGTCCAATAACATGTCGCGCTGTAGATTACAGAGTGAGGGACGTTTCTTTGAGGCCTTTGGCAAACAAAATTTAGTTTTGAAGACCCTAGAATGCTTCGTCTAGGAGTAATTTAACGAAATAACAGAGTGCTGCGGGTTGCATTTGATATTAATATTTAGATTGTTAATTTATAAACAAGTGCTTCATATTTTTAAAGCCGAAGTGCAATTCATCGCGTTTCCGTGAAATTTTCTTTCGTCAGAGACCTCATTTATAAAAATCGGTTGCGAATGAGAGCCGTAAAAAGTATGTATACTACTGAAATAATATAGGAGACGATTTGCTATTTTTCCTCGCTGCGTAGCGTAATGTAATAAAGCTTAATACTGGTTCAGTAATAGAGCAGGCTCTCGCCGGTGGGCGTGTCGGCGCGCGGAGCGGGGAGGACAGGCCCCGCACCCCCGCCCCGCCCCGCCACACCGCCCCCGCTGCCTACTGGCCCCCCCCCCTCCTGCCCCTCCATCTTCTGCGTTACCCACCTCCTCGACCTCCCGTAGTAATAATAGTAGTAAAAGTAATAATATGTCGCATGATTCACCACATAGTGTATCAAGTGAAATAATATTCTCTTAATTCTCATTTCATACACTTAATATTATTATTTATGATTTTTCTTAAAAATATAGACATTATGCTGGAAATGATATTCTTGAGAAGTTAGATAAAGGCAATGGGCGTGCGTGGGAGTCAGTATTCCTGGCGACGATCGATTCGCAACGGGCTCATCGTCCAAGACGGTCGTTTCCTGCATCCATCGAATGTTGATTACAAATTCCTGCCAATCGTACGAGCACGTTGCGCCATCTGGTGCAGGGAAGTACGCGGAGAAGAGCCAATCGGAGGTTGCGGCTGAAAGGTCGAAAGAATCGGAGGGAAACCGTCAGTCAGTCGCCAGCTCCGCATTGCATTGCATCAATGCTCCACTTGACGCATGCGACTTATTATTGAAAGTATTTTATTTTGGAGCCATCCTTCAAGTAGATTAGGAAGCTCAAAGGGCCTACAGCCCCATTTCATGGCAGCACTGACGCCAACCGATGGTCTCGTGGATTGCGCTGTTTAGAGCGCGTGGATAACGCCAATGCATTACACCGAGCGCCCACGCGAAGGCTGTCTTCCGGAGATACAATCTGGAACGGACGTCGTATCAGAGCTCTTTGTACGCGGCGAAAAACATTACAACAATTGTTTACTACACATGACTAATGTATTCGTAAAGTTAGCTTTCAGTTGGAAGGTTATTATTTCAGGATGTTCGACCTTAAATTAAAGTAGTTGAGTTTTGGAGGTTTGTGTATTTACTTGAGTAAATACGAAATGCAGTTTGTCTTTATATTTGAATATCTGCAAGAAATTCTTCAACACTTTATGATTGCCTTATTGGATTACGGAGCGTGCAAAGGAATCGAGGGGGCGCAGCAGTGCGCCTTCTGCTGTGTCTGGAGGGGGTGATCGATATGGTTTGCCGTTGCCTTTTGCTGACTGGGAGACAGTGCGAGTGATCTTAGCTGGCGAACGATGAGGGATTAGTAATTATGGATGGGTCCATGGACGAATGCCCATAATAACTCCGTAACACCCATGCGTCGCGCGCGACTCGAACCTGTAGGCTTCGGCTTCGCGACCCCAGTCCCCTGCGCCATCACGCTAGGAATTAAATACAAAGCGGATGTACTTTCTGGTATATCCAGAAAAAATGCACCAAGAACTCAAGAAGAAAGAAATTCACACAAGAAGTAAGAAAAGGTTATTGTTCACTTCGTAAAGACCGTAGATTCCAATGGTACCAATGAAGATGATTACTACGGCATCCCAAGATGTCCCATAATACATGCACGGCCGCCTTGCCATATTTACGAATTCAAGCCAAACTTGCCAGGACCCAAACAGAAATATAACTTTCAGAAGCACGGTCGGCGGTGTCAATATAAGTGTAACAATCCACAATACGCGGAGCCCTGGCGGCTGCGACGACCGACGCCCCTTGCAGTCCCGGCGACGGCTTTCAACTGTTTTCAGGAGTCATAACATCTTTTTGCATTCCAGCATTATAAATGCCCTTTTTCGTTACATGAAAAGTTCATAAAATGACATCTTATGGCACAGATTAGTACATGCCGTTTATGACACAAATAATTGCAACACACTCAGTCAATTGCAGGTTTAGAATTCTGGGGCGTTAGCGGTAAACCGAACAGCCACTTTTTTGCACAGATGTGAAATACCCGTGACGGCACAATTAAGTTGTTTTCAAAATTTAACTTTGAATCTCTTATAAATTTAGAATACCCTTATACAAAAAAATAACGTATGCAACCGGTTTTTCTAATGTTGTCTTATTGCATTCATAGAAATATGAAAACTCGCTCCTAATATCCTTTTTTTTAAAATACAGGTACTCTTCCAATAAAGCTTTACATTATAAACTAGTTGCATAATATACTATTCCGGAATCACAATATTAACTGAAATGAAGAGATCTGTCATAATTTACTTCAATTAGTAAATTCAGTATTTTTTGTCTACGCCATTTTACGATTGAGTATTTTCTTCTTAAATTAGATTTTCAGGTGCACACTACATACGCATTCATTGCGCAAATATTTTTGCAAGTGTTTAATATTAATTTAGTAGTACTTAACGTAGAGTTAAACCTGTAATTTCAACAAGAAATTCATAATTTTCAACTTTCGAAAAAATCTGTATTTGGTTGATCACTACTTTTTTAGACATCTGACAATTAGATGCAAAGTTTTAAGAAGTAAGTGCAGTTATATCTGAACAATTAAATAAGATACGAATAAGAAAGAACGCTCGCCCTTTTCGAAGCTAAATTTATTCGCCTCGAATTAATAGCATGTCGAAAACGGTGCTTGATTGGTCCTTTTGTTATTCTGTGAATACGCAATGCTCTTTTGAGCTGGGGCGAGGCAGAGACTCCAAAACGGGCCAAGGGGGGCTAATGCTACTGCATTGTCAATCAAACGCTATTCCTCCTCAAAAGATACAGCGAGAGCGAGAGAGATTGGGAGTACTTTGCGTACTTCATACATAATCCAGTCGTCAAGACTGATTTATCTGAACAATAATCTCTCCACAAATTGCATCTTTTCATAAAAATTGATTAAAGAGACATTTCAAGTCGTAAAAGAACATTTTATAATGTCTCTGTTCTGCATCGCAGAACTGGAAACATTGTTGCAAATGGCATTCACATCTCTCATCGTTATGCTAATCGCGGAAAATAAACATTTTTTATAGAGGAGAAAGAAGGAATTCATTTTTGAATTTCTCTTTTTAGTAATGATATTTAAAAGCCGGAAATAACAGCAAATGTGTTAGAACGCATGGACGTGCTCCTGCGTAAGGGGGAGGTGGGGTTGGGGGAGACGTGGAGGCCTTGAGAAAACAGGTGGGGGGGGGGCGCGACTGAGCCTCGAGAACGGCAGGTGGTGGCGGACGTAGAAATGCAGACAGAGCCAATGGAGTTTCTCACCAGGAAGACGTAAGCATTTCACACTACGTAGGGAGCAAATGGGCAAAAAACACCAAATTCATAAAATGATTACTTCATGTTCAAAATACTTGAGGTTGTATGTGAATTAAATACGAAAAATAATATTAATTGTATATGATATTATTTATATTTTCAGTAAAGCGCTAATTTGTACATAATATCTATAACATCTATTTATATAATGATGCACATTGAATAAATTTTGTTTTAAGGAGTTTCTTCACACTGATTGAGTTTCGAGACTTAAGAGATATCTTTGTCTCATGTATTGAAATGACTGAAAAAGAGATAATGTTATCTCTTTGTAAAACGTTCCTGCAACCTAAATCGTTGTTTTTATTACTTCTTTAATGCAGTGCTATTCGTTCCATTTCATCACACGTGATGCCTTCTTCTATCAATAACCGTCCAATTTGAAACGAGGAACTTCATTCAAACAATCTTACTTACTCGTATAAGTGTTTTTAGACAAAAAAACAACAGTTTCAGTACATTCAAGGGAACTTGTTACAACTGGAATACTGCAACTGTTGTTTATTCGGAATAAATGTACCTGACATAATCATACGAAAATATTTTTCAGTTTTGTGATACACAATAGATATTTAATAAAAACATAAGAAACTCTACGAAAACTCCTATATAAATGTGGCCCCTAAAACATGCACCAACGACCAAACGAATCCTCAATTCAGGGAGAAACTGTGACCTGGCAGCACCGGGGGAGGGCGATGGCGGTGGCGGTGGCGGGGGGAGGAGTGAGGAGGGATGAGGGAGCAGCGGCGCCGTTGTTCGCGCGCTCCGCGTTCGCTTGAAAGGAAGCTGACACGTCCAATTCGCGCCACACGCGCGCGCCGACGGCGGCGGCGGCGCTTTCCGGGACCAGGGGCGCCACAGACGCTCTGTTGCGTGCTGGCCGTCACGCTGCTGTGCCCGGGATAAGTTTATCGGCCGCAGACACGGCTGGATTAACAAAAAGGAGGTAGTAACAATTGTAATATATGTGCGGAAAAAATATATTGTAATACCCCGATTGCATTGTACAATTTATTCCTTCGTAGAGATACAGCACATACAGACAGAATACTGCACATGGTTACGAGGGCAGCGCCATGGGAGAGAGAACCATGGACCGGAAGCGCCACGTCATGGCCGCGGGTAGTAGGGCTCGCCTTGATGGTCCCATCGCAGGCAGGCAGAGTGGGGGAGGCGCTGGTCTACCAAGTCCCACACGCGCTCCGGCGGGGCGAACCCTCCCGCCCAAGGGCTCGTCGACGAGAACTCCACTGGCACCCACTCGCCTGCGGGCAGAAGCGGCTCTCATCACTCAACACACTGCTCGCCATTCCGTCTTTCGTCTCGGCTGACCCGCACACTGCACCGCGCCTCACAGTCGGGCGGCGGTATGCGCGGTTGTCATACTGCAGCAGGAACCAAAGCTGCGTGGAGACACGTTGGGGCGCATGCGCCTGCATCTCGGCGCGGGTGCCCGTTCGGTCTGGCAACGCTGCCCTCACGATGCGTCGATCTTCAGCTGTAGGCTCCGACGTCGCACAACCCTCCACGCAATTCACCGACAACCCAAAGAGGGCGACGCCGTGGCGTACCTAGTCCCGACCAGACCTTCTCGCAGTTGTCAGAGCCTTTTAAAGCCGCAGCGTAGATGGCGCGTCCGGGTCATTTCCTCAAGATGCCGTTACGTCACCGGGCGTCAGTCATCCGAGAAATGTTGAACAGCTTCTACAATTGATACATTTCGCAGTCGTGAATCCGCAAAAATGTTTCTTTAAAATATGAAGCTGTCTGTAAAAATCTAGGTGCGCTGAAATTATCGAGCGTTTTATTTTTACTGCATCTCATTGTTTTGTTGCTTGTTTACTTCGGGATTTCTATTTACGATTTTCCCCTGCATTTGTTATTACTCCGAATTTTCTATTAATGATAAAACTATATTTACAATAGATACCTGGATTCTGAACTCACCTTCTCTTTAGTTCAAACTCAATAAAAAGTGCAAAATTCAATTCAAATGTAACATATGAATATTTATTATGAAAATGAATAAATGCATGCACACCAATGCTATATTTGATTTAGTCAAAATATTTTCAGTGAATAACAAACATAAATTACAATATATTAAATGATTGTCTATATTTAAATTCCCTTGTCCAAAACTAAAAGAACGTATTGCAAACGTGGAAAATTTATTATTTTAGAAGTCAAATGTTTTATGAAAATTGAAGTAATCGAACAAAAAACCAGCAAAGAACTTGAGCATTCTGTACCAATCTGTACGTTAATATGTCCTTTCTTGTGATTTGCATACTTTCTTCATATCTTTTTGTAGTGAACGTGAGCCTACAACATCTCAATTCATAATTATTGTCAGAATCTAATATTACGCCCTTTTAAACAAGTTATATTAATTTAAATATCGTTTTATGGTCGATAAACCGTAGGATATCAATAGTCATAAGAAAACCGAACGAAATTATTTCACTGCGTGGTACAAACCATTTACTGAAACTGTCTAAATTTCGTGAGTACGCCGAACCTCATCATATTTGAACAAGTGTCGCATGCTCGTCTGCAGCACTGGCGCTCCCACAAGCGTTGTCCTTGTGCCTCACGGCGCGCTACTGCTTGGACACCCCTCGCGTGCGAACGAGCCCAGGTTCGCCACTCGGGCGAAATCAAAGAACTTGGCCCTCCCGCCGCCCTCCAATCGCGCACGCCATTGTCGCCCGCCCGCGGATGGGACTGGACATGTGCAGCCGCGTTGTCTGTTGCCTTTGGCCGAGTCAGCTTTAATTATTGTTGCAGCAAAAGTTGGAAACAGAACGTGACGCGCGGGGCTGGAAAGAAGAGCGGGCAGCACTTCAATAAGCACAGAGAAGTGTTCCCAGAACAAAGAAACGAATGACGAATAAGAGTAGAGCGATTGGTTTATGACCTAGGACCTGAAATATAATGTGGGATATGTGGGATAAAAAAAGTGATATGTGACAGTTTGACCAATTTTATTAGTGTTTGTTTAATTGATCATTTCTCAAAAAGCTATGGAGTATTATGAAAATAGCATGTTGCTGGTACTTATATAATTATTGTGAATTGTTCCGTGGTAACTTTCAGTACATCTCAAGCAGGATCAATTTCTATCTTCTTTTCACCTCTATGTATGTAACAAGAACTACCCTATTCTGCTAGCTAACTTCAGCTAACACATTCATATACTGATTATGGCCATAGTGAAATCAAAAAAGCTTTATGTAAGAAAACTATGACATGATATTTTCTTCAGTAGCAGGAAACTTTATTAACAAACAATCTATAAAATACCGTAATTTACGGACAATTAAAAAAAACGAGTATTTTCACATTCGAAGTGAACTTAATCGACGCATTCATAACAGTAGAAGAGTGAAAAAATTGAGAATAATTATGGAGCAAGACAATTTAAAGCGCAAGACAAATGTACATTTTAATTCCGGTAGCTACATTAGTCTTTCAACCTTCGCACGGAAGGAAAATTACTAATAAACTAGTTAGAATACGCTTTACACCTTAACGTGGCTTCCTCTTAGCTTTATTTGTCAACAGTTTCTGAGATTAAAAAAAAAAACATGATATCATTTGAGGTGTTAAGGTGGTTAGAGCGAGATAAGTGTTATATTTAACATGCCTTTTTTATTGTATTAATCTAAAGATGAGACGTTCTTATATTTTCTGGTAGAGTTTGAATCGACTTTACCGTCTAGTTTTCGCGTAACGAGACCGCAAAGTTTGCTGTTTTAACACGGCAGATGACCTGACAGATCTAACATGAAATTTTAAAATTGTGAAAAAATTAACTGTTGAACATGCTTTTAAAAACTTTTCTTTTGATAACTAGCATCTCGAAGAATCGACATGCGCAATTTGAAGGACATCTACCGTTTCAAACGGGAGAATTTTGCAAAAGCATAAACCTAAGTCAGTCCAAAGGGAGACGTTCGCGCGCTATCTAGAGGTTCGGGAGTGTGAATCGCATCTCGGCAACACCGCGCGCGCAACGCGCTTCATTCAAATCGAGTGACGAGACAGCAAGAGTTCGTACATTCTTCTAGATCTTCTGGGAGCAATTAAAATACTCTCACTCCGGTAAAACATTACGTTTGATGGTAACCAGATATTCAGAAAAGCTGAAATTTGATGGATATAATGGTTAGGGCGACCTGAATAAAAATCTTAATTCAATTAATATTCTGAATGACTCACTTTGATACTACTCCCTGAGGAAATGTGTGATCTTGAAATTTTTTAAACATTCAGTACAGAATTTAATTTTGCTTTGTGACTTATGTCAGTTTTTTGCACCTGAACAATAATTATTTATTCAGTTGTTCGAAAATTATTCATATTCTGCTTTTTATTATGGAGATACACAGTGGATTGCTATTGCCTTTTGCACCACAGTTGCTTACACGAGACTCAAAACAGAAATCTTTAGCATGGATCTCACCTCCATCTGTAGGGCTACGAAGTGGGCATTCAATTCAGAGAGAAATAGACTTTGTAGTGGCTTCAAATGTGTTGCAATGATGAAATACTGTTTTGCTGGTGTTGATATCAACAATTCAAAGTATTGGTGAACGCAGAGCTGGACTTTCTCCTCGCAAAATTAGGCTTGGGACTCCCATCCCCAATGCTCAGATTTTTTAAAATAAATATTAAAAGATTCATATAATGTTTTTATCTGAATAATCATTATTCAAATAGTTTACTCAACTACAATGTTTGATTTTAAAAATAAATTGAATCGAACAATAAGAACCAAACAGTATTGGTAAATGAGAAATTTAAAAAGCAATTTCTATTTTCTAAACAATTTGTTAATTTAGAACTGTATTGGAACAACTATTTATTCTATATTATATAAGCAAAATATATATTCTTCACAATATTATATAAGCAAATAACAGTAATTTTAAACACAATACTGACAGTATTAAGGAACAATACAAAGAGTGCTGGTATCTTAATATCAATTTTGTTTATGTCAATATATTGTAATAAATATCTTGATGATGGTACAAAGATAGCTACAAGTATATTTTATCACCGTCACTAATAATTTTGTATATTTTATTAACAATTTCATTAGGGTACACAGAAAAGTAATGATGCTAATAATTTAGGTTTGAGAGGGAATGGAAGATGAGAATAGAGCAATGAGGTATGGGATAGAATATTGAAAATAGAGAGGGGGAAAGTACAGTGTTTAACGGAGGCGGTGACTGGGCGCTTGGAAGTGGGAGAAGTCTGGAGATTGAAGAAGACGTTAACGCCGTTCTATACGTCGTTATTCCTTACCCCTGTGGGTAATTCAGTTTTGAATTTACCGAAAGTATTTGAATGTTTTAGTCTCGCTGATAATTTATTCCAGGCTCGAGTAGCTGTAATGATGAATGATCTACTGGACGAAGTCATGTTGTGACGTTGCACACAAAGCGGAGCTGATTTACGAGCTCGATTTAGTTTCAGAGGATTGAAGTTACTTATGAGGAGTGTTGCATGAGAACCGTTTAAAACTTTATAAAGAAGTAGAGAGGGGATTAAGCGTCTTTTGTCTAGAGTAAGCATACGAATTCTGACAAAAAATTCCGATACATGTTCGTATTTCCTTAGATCAAAAATAAAACGTACGCATGCGTTCTGGGCTACTTGAAGTTTACGTTGTAATTTGAATGTCATGTTGGTGAGAAGAAAGTCGCAATTGTCGAAATGTGACATGATATGTGATTTGATGAGAGTTTTACGGGTGCTACCTTTTAAAAGTGATCGCAGGCGTTTCAGTGAATGCACTGAGGCAAAAGCTTTACGGCAGGTTGAAACTACTTGCGATTTTCAGTTGAGAGTGTTGTCGATAACTACTACTACTCCTTGACTTAGGAACACCAAGATAGAATGGTGTCATTTATATAAATATTAGGAAAAGCAGATATTTTTATTCATATTGCTTTTCAAGCTTATAATCATGCATTGTGATATTGCCCACTTAATAGTGAGAAATTTACTATTTCGGTGATGATTGAGTATGTCACATCTAGGCTATTTGTTAGCAGTTTGGCATTTATACCATCGGAACCTCAAGCAATTGATTTGATACGTTCAACGATTTTTATTGTATCCTGATGTTGAACGGACGAAAAGAAACATTTCTCATCTGATTTTATTTCTGAGTTTTGGAGAAACGAAAGAGATTGCCTCTTCAAGTTACTGGCGAATGAAGGAACGCTGTTTATGAAACTATGATTTAGTGATTCTAAGGGTATATTCGTTTCAATTTGGGGAGAACCTTTGCTTATTCCTAGATTTTTCAGATTTTTCCAAATCGTTCTCGAGTCGCTTTTTCTGCCGAAGGTGGTGTGGTAATATTTTATTTTAGCGCTGAGGCATTTCTGCGTTACCAAATTTATGAGCATTTTGTACTGTTTTTTTAAGTAGTTTGCATTTAGTTTTCAGGAAAATAACATACGCTGCATCACGATCTTTCATTAAATTTCGAATTTCAGCAGTTAACCATGGTGCAAGAGGATGAGTTACAAGCGAAATTTTTAAAGGCGCATGCCGGTCGTAGAGCTGTGTTATACAGTTAGTGAAAATCGTCACTTTATCATCCAGTGGTTCTTCTTTGTGTACAAGATGCCTTGGAAGTGTCAATCCTTCTTTATTAAATGCTTGTTTATCAAATTTTGAAAAATCGCAGTATTGGATTATGTGAAGTGTGTATTTACGGCACTTCAGGTTGCAAACAAGATAACTTAGGTCGTGTTTTGAAATCCCATGAACTGGAAATTTTCCGTGTTTTCGAACTTTGTTTGCATTAAACACTTAAATATGATCGATCCAAGTTTTTGTGTTCTTTGAGTGGTGTGTTGGTAATAGAGGTAAAATTTCGAGGCACGTGCTGTGGGGAAAGGGCGTAAAATGCTCTGCAGAGGGAGAAGGTTTTACTGAGTTATGATTAAAGTCACCCATTACAATAACATGTTCATAATAATTTATCGCAGACGCAAAGGTATCGTCCAGCATATCTATGCTGCCTGTCTTAGGAGGTAAATATATGACACCCAAGAGGCATTTTTCCCCTACAAGTCGTTCGATAAAAAGATATTCGCTACGCAGGCAATCCGTATTTGTTGAAGATTGTACTATTTTATTGGCTCAGGTAGTTCAAGAAATAAAAATTAGAGAGAAAAAAACATTGAAAAAATACTTGAAAATATTTTATTACGTTCTTCTGATATAGGGGAAATTATTTCGTTATTTTTCAAATTCCCTTTTGGAAATAAACCTTCCGCCAATTCGCTCAGGTTGTGATATTTACCGCGTGTTGACCAGGCAACAAACAGTATTAAAAGTGATTCAAAACAACGAAACTTGAAAAGAAGCATGAGGCCTGAGCAATCATGCCCATCTCAAGGACATTACGGCGTTGCCCAATTTACTAAAGACGTTTCGCCCCTCTCAAACATGGACATTTTTGCCATTATTAGCGATCACAGTACAAAAATGTATAGATATGTGTCTATGTTACGTTTTATGATTTTGCGCATACTAATTGTGCTATAGTGCTTTTTTATGTTCAATCTTATGCTTCAATTTTTCATTTCGTGGCCACGCGATGTTGGTACTAGTCAAGAAACTAGTCAACGGTAGCACTCAATGTGGTATTAAAATATTTTTTATTTTACATCTATGAAAGAAAATTAATTTGAATAAATAAACTCAGCATAAAAGTCCCTATTTTGTTTATGTAGGTCTCACAATACTCTCTTATCTCGCAGATAAATATGTTCGAACGTAATATGGACTCTCTATCTACTAGAGAATATCTCGATCTAATCACCTACCAACCTCCAACCACCAACCACCCTCAAATCTACACATGTATACCTAAAACGGTTTGTTGGGATTCGCGAAAAAGTGTCTCTCAATAATCTGTTATTGAAATTTCGTATATTATAATATGGGATCATTTAAGTACATTAAGCAATTTAATATGATTATTTCAATTCTAAGAATGTAAACAAGCCCGTAATTACGATTTTAAAGACAGACTTGATCTTATTAGATTGGATTTAATGGACACGGCATCTTTTGATTGAACGTGCTATGGATATGTTTGCTTCTGTATTATTCAAAGAAAGCAACTCAATGTTTACTACTTCTTTATAGTTAAAATTATACAAAAAATACTTTCAGGGCATCAGAAACAATTTTAAATATTCAGTTCAACATCAGGTTCTAAACAGACGCATTCATTAAGTCTTCTTTCTTCATCATCATCGCCATATCGTCTTTATCATCATCATCATATGTCATTACATGCATCTTCCTGCAAAATTGTATTTTACCAGGATAGTCATTTTTCACTCGTCCCTATACATAGTAACTAGCAACGTCTCGATATCCTTCTTTGCCGTTTTACTGCACTTCTGAGTGGAGTGTTACTACAGGAATTGGGAAATATTTTGCAGATGACCAGCCCTTTTTATGAAGACTTTTGTATGTTTCCAAGTCACATTCCAATCTGAAATGTGCTGCTTTAACGTTTACAAACGTCATTTCATGATTACAAATGCTGTTGCTTTTATCTTTGTTGATGTAAATTCGCCTTTTCTCAGAGATCATCCCAATGTTTTTTTAAAGCGTTGGGATACACTTTTAGCATCAACCAGTGACCAAATTTCACTTAGCATCAGTACTTCACCAGGTCTCGTACAAACCACAGTACTCTTTCTCCGAGGCTATGGTCAGACGTTTTCTACGCAACTTCTCCACTCTACCTATCAGCTGAAAGGAAACTGTGTCCTCGAACGGAATAGGTAATCACAATTTGTTCAATATTGTTTCTCAATGTTCCTAAAGAGTACATTAACGTGAGAATAACTATATTGTTCCTATTCTTATTCTCTCCACCGTATCCATCACAGAACAGTTTCAATCTTGAGATTGCAGAGCACGCTATGGAGTGCAATACATGTTGTAGAGCAGATGAAACTTCTGTTGCATCATTGCCTGCACGTTCTGGAGTGCAGTTGTAAAGGACTGGATTGTTTGCATTAGCGCAACAATGCAAAGAGAGTAAAATTGATTAGCCTTTGGACGCCATATGACAAACTAGGAGCCCTCCTATTGGTTGAACGGGCATGTTACGGTCTGATTGAAGTTCACCGTGAACATGATCTTGTTTGCTTTGAAACTATGTATTTCAGCAATGAAGTTTCACGTGGAATGATTTTATTTGCCATACATTGACCTAACAATACTGCAGGAACCATCCCCTATATTATGAAACAACCACTAACTAATTTTTTCGAAAAGTGGACATTCGCGGATTTAATTGGCGCCTTCTCACTTAAACATTTATAATTTAATGAGGTTATCTATGATCATTGTGGTTGAAAAATAGCTTAAAAGGTTGGGACAAGTCTTAAAATTTCGAGCAGCAAGGAACCGCGCAGAAAATTATATACATTCAAAAATGTGTAGAATTTGACTGAAGAAAAGTTTGAAAAGATCTATGTACTATTCATTATATTATTATTCATATATACTATTCATTATGTTGAAAAATAGAAAAATCTCAAAAGTGTTTCATGTCCTTCAGAATTAAGTCTCGAAAAAAAATGAAATGAGAGCGATTTACACATCCTGAAAAAATACGGTCATTATTTACTGTGAACGCAGAATTTTATTATTACTGTGAACGCAGAATTTTTCTGAAAATGAAAAAGAAATGTATTATATTTACCAATATTAGTACATGTATATTGTAGAGAAACATACAAAAAAATCCTGTGTTCACCTTCCCTTAAAAACGAAATGCATCAAATGATTTTAATCACTGATTTTTTGGGACAACACATGGTTGCAGGACATTGAGCTTATGTACACATCAACAATACTTCAGTAATAAGGCAGTGCGTCAATGAAATTTGTCGCAAAACAAAAATATGTGATTGTTATGTAGTTCAGTGCCCTGATGGCAATAGTGAAAACCATATTTCGCTATCACCGAAACTTTGTTCTGGAAACGACACTTTATCTGCGATCAGTTGCGTTCTTTATTATCGCGGTGCTTACCACATTCTGTTATTTTAGGAATATTATTTGCTGGTGGTGTGATTAGTGAGGGGAAGGTGAGATAAGCACTTGGGGTAGGTAAAAGGAAGTTGCACTAGCATCGGCCAATCCATAGCGAGATCACACAGTATCTTTTCTTGAAGTGTCTAAATCCGGTATCGTGAAGAATGTTTGTATATGTTGTTGTGTTTCTTATACTTGACGATCTCTAGGAAGCCTGTTAATTCTCCAAAGTTTTTCTGTGTGGCCAGTTTACGATTAAGTCTCAAAGACATCCCATTTCTCCGATCGCCAAAAAGGCACTCGAGTTGTATTTTGAATTAAATGTAGATGGGGATAAGTGTGGGTTACCACAGAAATATTGCTCTCGCTATTTAAGAGCCTGATTGCATCAACCCACCCATCTATGCCATTTGCCGTACCCCAGTTGTGGAGGGAACCTAGAAACCACATCACTGACTGCTAAGTTTATGTAACGAAAGTAACAGGAATGAGTAAAACGACTCATACAGCTCCGAATGCAAATTTGGAATCTGTAATGCGTCCAGTTCCTCAATCTGTTTCTCTCCCAGTTCCAAAACCACTAACACCATGGGAAAATGAAAAATGACACATAGTTTGAAATACTGTAATAAAATAAATACGGTGCTGAAATAAAATGTGGATTATGCTAATTGGAAAGAATGGTGCCTATTAATATACTCTTCAATTAGTAGTCTGAAAGCTATTCTCTTGCATAACAGAAACGAGAAACTTTCGATACCAGTGGCTCTTGCCCTTCTGTTAAAGAAAACTATGAGAACATGAGGGTACTCCTAAACGATAGAAGCTATTCGAATCACAAAATCTATAATCATCTCAGAGTTCTGGGACATCTTCTAAGTAAGAAAAAAATGTGTCGCCTGAATCCCTAATTTAGGAAGACAATGTGATGTTACCACCACTGCTTCTAAAATTGGGCTTCATGAATAATTTTGTGAGACCAATGGACACAGATGGCTAGGGTTTTCAGTTTTTACTGTCTAAATTTTCTGCCATTAGTACTCACAAAATTAATGAAGGAATTTTCATTGGGCCTCTTGTCCGTGACTTGATGACCTTTAAGCAGTTGCCCACGGATTCTGAGAAGGCAGCTCGGCCTGCGTTAGAAGACAATGTCTTGGCTGAACTGAACACATACTGGGCTGTTACAAGGCCAAGGGGTGCAGCAAGTCTCTGAAATTACGTTTCCTTCATTCCCACTTGGGTTTCTTCCCACCTAATGTTGGAGACGTGAGTGACGTACATGGTGAGCGATGTCACCACGATGTCGCGGTGATGGAAAGACGACGTAAAGGTCGTCAAACGCTCGGTGGATTAACCCTCCGAGAAGTATCTCCTTCCACCCACAAAAGGAAGTTTCCAGGAGGTCACGTTCCACGTTCCTAACTTGTAAGTTCATTCAAGATTCATTCAACTTTCTAACTAACTAAATAATTTAATATAAACATTTTTTGTAATACAAATAATTTTGTTTCATGATCTGTAGATTAATACACCACAGATTCCTCCTGTATTGATATTGAGTCATTTCGACGTTTCTCGAAAGTGATATATGTGGTATACCTTTCCAGACAAAAGGTACGTTATGGAACATATCTGATTTTTGCACTAACCCTATGTGATTTAGTAAAGAACACGTACTTTCATCTCACGGCAAGATATAAAATTCAAATTTGTTGCATTGTGTTTGTTCAAATTTGTTGGATTGTATTTGAAAACACTTCGATTTTAAGAAAACTCTCTGTATTAACTTCTTTACAAACACACTTTTACTCACTTTACACTACTTTACTCCTTTCAATAGATGGATTACAATTCATACAATGAAATAATGAAGAAATGACTGTTCATAGTCGTAAAAACAGTCACTGGAATGTACTGGTTCTGCTGCACATGAATTCATACGTGCGACATGAGATTACAGTTGACGACTGTTGCACGTATGACTGCATATTGCGTAACATGTTCATAGGTAATTGACATTCGTTTATACGTTCGTATATGAGAAATTAAAAGTAAACATTATGTCACACGCTGTGTCAGTCTGTAGTAGCACCGCATGCTTCCAAAATCCAAAGACTCTGCATTCTTCACAAAGACAGGCTTCGTAAGCCTCAATTTTCTGAGAATATGTCCCACGATAATAGTGGTAAACTCGAGGCGCGAGTCCTCAGTTGAACGCACTACATACGCACTCCGCTGTTCCTCGCCTTCTTTTCACTGCCCCCTGGAGCGACGTGTGGCCCTTCTTCGCCTCGTTATGCAAATGCCCCACTTGCACTGCCGCTCGCGGAGGGAACGCACAGCCGGCAGGTGGCTTCGCGGTCACAACTAGGGGCGGAGTTTGATCTAAAACATCGCCAAGAATGCTCAATAAACTCCTCTGAAAATGGTTTTAAAATGCCCTTAAAGTAAGAAAAATGACGTAAAAAATTGGTTCCAAACCACTTCAGGTACACAAATCCAGCTGTTGGATACATTACTGATGTAATTGAGGCTTCTTCCTTTCGTCCTCAAGTGAACTCAGCTCGCTTAACTTTAACTGTTCTTTACCCGGAAATATCTGTCTGTAGATATCCCTAAATCAACTGAATAGGTACTCGGAAATTCTGTGGAGAACATTTGTCTCTGCTTGAAAATATTATTTGAAGCAAGTACCATTGAAATAATATTAAAATCATGGGAGTTAGGAAAATAATTGCCCAAAACACTCACAGATATAATATTTATTTATTATAACACTTCGAAAGTCAATTTTCGGGGAAAAACTTTCTTTTTTTGAAGAGGACGATCCTTTACCCGCACCAGGCTCTTCGCGATCTTGTTGCGAGCGTGGAACACGGAGCGGATATGGGCTCTGCGCAGCAATCTACCGATCTTGTCCGTGACTCCTTTGATGTAAGGCAATCGGGCTGTCTTGCGGGGCGGACTGGAAGGTTCGTTTCGTGCATTCGATGTGGAAGAGTGGAGCCTCGATAGGGCTTGGTGGTTCCGCTGTAGCCATTAGCCAGAAAGGTCTTCCTCAGCAGAACCTTCTCAGACGCCAGGCTGTTAGGGTCACATATAAGGGAGGCCCGTTTGAGTGAGTGTGGAAAGGACACCACGCAGGATGGTGGTGTGAGTCGGCATGTAGGTAGCGGTTGGTGTGGGTGGGTTTGCGGTAGACAGAATGACCGAGTGTGCCGTCAGGACGCCTGGTCACTAGTACGTCCAGGAAAGGGAGCCGCCCGTTTTCTTCTATTTCCATAGTGAAGTTGATGCGAGGATGGATGCTCTTGAGGCGTTTCAGAAAGGGAGCCAGATGACGGAAGTATCGTGGACGTACCGCAGCCATAGCGATGGTTTAAGGGGGCGCGTTTTCTAGGGCCTGCACTTCAAAAGCTCCCATGAAAAGGCTCGCGACGACCGGGGACAGGGGTGAGCCACGAAACCCGCACCATAACAACAGAAGACCGTTGGTGGCCTCGTCTGATCAAAGAGGCTTTGGAAATCTCTAGGAGGCCCGCAAACCTCAATAGAGATGATGGGCTCCGTCTTAGCAACACCTGGAGACGGCCCGTTGCCCCCCGCCAATCCGATCCCGCCCCGCGGAGACAACCCCCGCGGACAGCCAATGACGTGGCCGCCCTTTGGACCGTTCTTTTTTTTCGATATATCCGCCTGTTCCCCTCCACACAGATGCATCTTCCAGGTGTCTGTCCTGTTCCGTTTTCTATTATCTACGCTTTTTGCACCACTCCCCTCCCCCATCTCATCTGGTCACCCGCCACCCCTCTTTTTCCTTCTCCGCCAATCACGGGACACCCGCCCTCCTCCTATTGGTCGCCGATGCACCCAGTCGGCCCACCTATAAGATGCTTACTATAAGATGATACACGCCAACCTCTTGGCAGCCGTATAGCTCTGAAGAAGGCCACAGCAAGATGACCGAAACGTCAGCCCAATTGACCGAGACGCGGCTCATCCCGGATAGCCAAAAATGAATTACACACATTTGAAATGCCTACAAATCCATATAGGTCAGAAGCTGTTGGTCCAGAGTCCCTACATACAGAGTAGCGCAATTGATATCCTCTCAACTGATAGATTCGCCAACCAGCATTCACAAGTTGAGGAAACCTGTAACATCCGAAAGCAATATGAGGTTTTTGAGTACATTAATAGTTTCGGGTAGGTTAGTGGATTATTTCTCGCACACTGCCATATAGACCGAACTCTGTATCCCACAACTGCATGTATAATGAAATGAACAGCGCACGCGATTGCGGCCAAGTAATCGACGGCCGGACGTTTCTCCTGGCGGTTTTCGAGGTTCTGCTGGGTATTCTTTTGTTCTTTTGCCGGAAGCAAAGTCGATGAAGTAATTTGTTTCGGAAACAATTGTAAAATCCTGCAAAAAACTTATCTTTATAAACGTAAATATGCGTTATATACCCAGTCAGTTTTCAGACATAAGACGTTTCGATCAATTGCATGCAACCATTTCAAGCGGTTGCAACCTGAGGACTGACAACTTCCATGCGGACGTGTATTGAAGGAATTATGTTATAATTAGTGGCTAAGCTTCGCTTTCTTGAGAACAGTTCCATTCCCTTAAAACTACCAGTATTTCACAATTTTTCACGTATATAATAAATTTGTGTTAATCGCAAAAAATGAAAGAGATTACTCTAAATGAAGTTTCCTTTTGTAATCTCAGCTTTAAATTTCGTTATAAGGTAAGTGCAAATATGGTCAGTGAAGATAGTTTGGCCGACTACGCTGTTAGCTGAACTGTTTACTAAAGATGGTACTCGCATGCTGTCTGGAAGAGCGTAAAAAGTACGTTAGGCCTGTACCAGGCTTATTGACTCGCGCATTCGCTCTCAGAAGCCTCTATTGTAAAATCATGCTGAAGGCGTTCTGTCCTTATACCATCTTTCTAGGTAATTTTATCATTAGTGGCCCTTGAAGGAAGATTTAGTCATTTGAGATTATACAGTTCTCCCCATTCCCAGCCAGCTTGGTTTAGAAAAAAAGCGTAGTGCCTAAATTAATTCGCATGCTTTACTTCTTTCTCCTTTCGTCGACTATCACTATATTGGGGATCATTTAATAACGTTTTCCTGTAGTATCTAGTTTCCCAAAAGAGAAAGCATTAAGGTGGTTCGCAGGTTACCGCGTAATATTGCATTGTAACCTCTATATGATAAATGATTCGGTTCCAGGGAATATAATAATAATAATAATAATAATAATAATAATAATAATAATAATAATAATAATAATTGGAAAAATTGACAATGACTCCAAAGCGATCACACTTTTTGAAGACGAAGAAGAGATACAACCTTTGACCTCACATTGCCCATACAAATATCTGGGGTTTAGACAAACCCGTACAATAAACCACAAATCCACCAAAAAGTATGTTGAAAAATGTTCAAATTACGCCTCCGAAAAATTTTTCAATCGGGACTAATTGCCAGCAACAAGATTATTAATTCCTGGTAGTGCCAATCCTCACGTATTCCTTTGGGTAAGACACTGGTCTCAAACCGATTTCGAACACCAAGATGATGGTAAGAACCACATTAATAAATTACGGAATGACACCATCTTAAGGAGAGAAGGGGTTTTGGATTTGAAATCTCTTTGCAATTGGCAGAGCACAACAACGAAGTATTTTTTAGAAAGGTGTGAAACATTATCTTTGCTCAATGACATGGTTGTGTCCGTTAAAAGTTACTCTCCCTTACATCATGAAGACAAAAATACCTATCACAATTGCATCACAGCTAATGACAGAATACAAGCATGAAAATCTAAAGTTCATGGTAGATTTTCCCATTCTCTCGACAGTGCTGATAAAGACGCATCTACGCGTAGGCCCAGAGTTGGCGTCTGTCTGGAGAAACTGGCGGTTTTATCCACGCCATACGAGACCAAGTTATTTCCCCGAATATCTATAAGAAGTGCATACAAAAACAAGATATCCAAGATGAATGCAGGATATGCCACCAGTCATCAGAAACAATTAATCATCTTGTACAAATGTGGCCAATACAAAGTATGTTCATCGTCATAATCTCACTATGAGCATCGTTCACCACGCTTCAGGATTAAAACTCGCACTTCTCTCAGACGCAACAGACTAATCCATATTATTAAAATAAAGCTATCCCTACAATGTTTGTGGCCATAAACATCTTAGATAACAGCACAATGACAAGAAGATTGCAAAGAGTACATCCTCTTGATTTGGACCACAGATATAAATAATATTTTTCTTTTTAACTATTTGTTACTGTAGATATATTTTTTTGTCACAATGCTTGCACTATTGTATGTTTGTTTGTTATTGTGTTATTGTTATTTCAATGTGATGTTGTTTATTGTTGTTCTTGTTTGTTTTGTTTTTCTCTCTGAATTGGACAATTAGTTTAAAACCATTTTTAGAAAGAACCCGAATTGGGTGTTTTCTTTACATGTCAATAATGTATGTACAATTGTATTTGCCGAATGTTCGAGTAGAACAAATTGCAAATAAAGAAGATGTTAGAAAAAAAATCCCTACAATGAAAAACAAACATTACAAAATGTGCCGCCAATAAGGGTATTATTGCCAATAGACACGACATTGTATTACACAGTTTGAGATAAAAAAATGCAATTTTCATTGATGTCACTCCGCCGGCTGATCACAATATTAATAAAGCAGAATCTGAAAAAATATCTAAATACACTCCGCTTGCAATAGAATATAAAGAAATATATAAACTCAATTCAGTGAAAATTATCTCAAACGTAATCACAACAAATGATTTGGTCAACAAAAATTTAAAGAGATACTTGGAATGACGTTTGTTTATTTCTATACATTTTGTGATTTTCGGAGAGAGACAGATCAAGCTGGGCGCGGGAGCGTGGTGCCAGTACTAAACAAACATATTCTTTTGTTTTGTTAATAATAAACAATTTACATGATTCTGCAGTGTTTATATACTTCTGCAATGCAAATTTCGGCATAGAAAGTATTTTTTTTAAAATCAACCTTTGCCGCTCAGGAATTGGGAATATGAAAGTAGTTTATTAAACACAATATTCATAAAATTTTCTTAAAGGCTTATTTTTGAAGTTTCGACGTTTCCTCCCCAGACAACTGTATATATAAGTATTTAAAGGTTATGGTTTTGTATGTTTATGGTAATAAGGTGAATACGTTGCAAGTTACATTAAATTGAAAATCGATCTTCGCACTGTTAAGAAATGTATGCGTTAGTGTTACTTACAGTTGTTGTATTCTTCGTATTCACTTGATGGTCCTCAACGGCAATGTTTCACGACAAAGTGCATTTTATTATAAAAATATGATATTAACTGTTGATATTGCATGTTTATTAAAAATCAGTGTTGCCAGACTCGTGGAAGAAAATTATGGTGTCGTGGTCTGAAAATAACTAAGGAGTAATGGAGTTTTTATAAATATATTCAGGTGGCGGTGGTTTGATTTCAGACCGCAGCGCAAACACAAAAGCACGTTTTTGAATATTTCTTTGAATCCGCAACACATTCCGCCGCCAGTTCCTTCGGATGACGCCTCTCGTGTTCCGGTTGGTGCACCGGAAGTGGCGAAACCACTCACCCGGACATCCGCACGTTCCGAGATGCTCAAATTCTGAAGAGGGGTTAGTAACGAATGGGCGACTTGTTATGAATGTACACTGAGGTTATCTGTCGTAGTAATTTATACCGCTCATATGCTTCAAGCATTTTCCGCAGATCAAATTAATCTCAATTGTTTCAATTCACGTCAAGTTAGCTAAGTATTGAAATATTCAACGAAGTGCGGTATATATTCATTAATAAATCAAACTCATACTATGCTTTAACGTGCATAACACTATTGTATTTAACAAATGCATGCAATGTGCAACTTAATTACTTATATTATTATACTTAAACAAAACTTTATTTATATTTTTAATATACATTATATATTTATATTATGTTTAAATAATGTTGTTTTCTTTTTGAAAGATTTGTAGTATCCATATTCTCTATTATTGTTATTGATAAGGATGGTGCTCCGGTGTACGTCAGTAATATATATTAGACGAACCTTATTAAATGTAGAACAACAATGAGATTTCTTTCCCCGACGCCATATATTAAAAATACGTATCACTACATATTTATAACATGTGTGAGTACTAAAGGTTTAATAACCAAATGTATGAGTTCCAAAGGTTAAATGCCTACGTTAAAATTAATTTAGTAATCGTTGCACGCGGTTGGTAATCACATTACAATGCTTGCATTACAGAGGTGAAAATGAATTTAATATTTTACAAAATGTCGTGTCGACACAATGAAATGAAAAATAAAGGATATATGATTTTCATTTAGCGTAAATGAAATCGCACGTAATAACACATTTTGAAGATTAAATCATTCACGTCAGGATCATGATTTTTTTAATATCAGTTTGCATTATTATCCACAAATAATTAGAATGGAAATTTCATCTTGTTGTTTTCTGTACTTTTTGCTTTACATGAGACGAAGAGGAAAGTTCTGTTCGAAAATGGCTAGTTTTTTTATATTTGTCTGTTAATTATCTTGATATAATATGTTGTCTCTTGCCAGTTTTCAAAAATTAATATAATCATTCACTTAATATACTTTCTTTCACAATAAATTTCGTAATTCAAAGAAGCATTGTTTGTAATAAAAATGTATTATGAAAGAAAGTAAATGAAGTGAATGATTTAATTGTCTTTGAAAATTGGCCAGAGACATATATCAAACGAGACGAGACTACAGCGGTGCATAAGATTTACTCTCTCTCTCTCTCTCTCTCTTTCGATTAGTTAAGCATATCCCTTCGCGTTTTTAACCACATTTCACCCTGCGATCGAAAGCGACTCCGAACCCGGCGGCGGCGGCGAAGCACCTCTTCCTGCCGGCGCCAGGGCGCGTGGGTAAACAACCTGCACTACTGTGTGTTGTTTCCCGGAGCGTCTTCAGAACCGCCCTTCAGGAGCTGAACTGCAGAAAGGAGGAGGACCAGCGGCTTTAGCCGCGCTCGTCGATGGACGACACCGCGGACGACAGCATAGAATCCGAAAGTATACCGCCATCAGGTCGCGACCTAGTCACCCAGACCATCGGGACCAAGAGAGACCGTTCCACCTCCCCCATACGGGCTGATCCCCTAAACCTTGATTCCTCCCAATCTGGGGGAGCTTTTACCCACCGAAAAAGAACCAGCAGACAACCTTCTGACCCCCCTGATCAAATCGCACTCCACAACTCCTTCGGCCTCCTAACTGACTCTTCCTCATCCAACGCATCTTCTTTCCAACAGACACTGACCCATCTTCTACCGAATCAACAAAATCAAACCTCACTTCCTCAGACAAACCCCACCTCATCATCTCGACCAAGAATTGGACAGTTTAAAATAGACTGAAACTCCACGTTCAGTGTGGATGAATTGACACGAGACTTGAACGACAAATGTAACCACCAAATGACTACAAAATCCAACAGGACTGAACGGGTGATTTCACTAAAGACAGTAATAGCACATAACCAAATACGTGATCGACTTGAGAAAATAATAATAATAATAATAATAATAATAATAATAATGTCTTTATTAATGGCGAGGCTCAGGCCATAGGGCCTGCTCTTCCGCCTAACCACAAATCGGGACAGACCCAAATTTAAAATCTCTTTATTTCCCAGACATGACATATTTTTACAACAGAGCAACTGACGACGTACAGGACAAACTTGTGTTAAGAGGACTTCCACCAGATTTTACAATCGACACAATTAGACAACATATGACTGGCTTTAAATTAACAGTGTACCTTATCACAGAGATGCAAAGACGCGACAATGGACAATTAAAACGTATTGTACTGTACACAATTGAGATTCTCGGAAAAGACATGAAAGAGACTAGACAAAACCTTAAATACATTGGACACTACAGTACGAAGGTTGCCTTTCATGTTTCGGGATTTGGAAACCCTGATGTTGCAATCTGGTAACTGACAGCTCTGTCGTAAAGATGGATGTTTTGAGGCTATACGTACTCAGAACGTTTTGACATACGAGCGCTATTTGTGTTGTTTACAGTAACTTAAAAGATTCATCTTGGCCGAAAAATTGAATTAAATCGTGAACATTTTTGTGGGATTATTTTTTACAACTTTGGACGTGGATTAACTCAGCAACAGTGCAAGGATGAACTTAATTCAATTTTTGGCGATGAAGCTCCATCAAGGACCAGTGGTTATCGATGGTATGGTTAATTCAATTGTGGTCGTAGTTCACTCCAAGACGAATTTCGCGAAGGTTATCCAAAATCAGTTGTTGTTCCGAAAACCATTAATGCTGTGCGTGAACTGATATTGCAAGATCGTCATGTGACCTATCGTGAGATTGAGACAACTTTAGGCATTAGTAGGACTAGCATTCATACAATATAGCATGAACATTTGAATCTCAAAAAAATTTGTTCGCGTTGGATCCCACACAATTTGTCAATCACTCAAAAAAAGGCTCGTGTCAATTGGTCGAAAGAAATGCTCAAAAAATACGATCGCGGGGCTTCGAAACACGTCTATGAAATCGTGAAAGGTGATGAATCGTGGATTTACGCGTATGAGCCCGGAAGTAAACAACAGTCGACTGTATAGGTGTACTGACTCGAGATGAGCAAAATTCAACAAAAGTTATTCGCGCACGAAGCATTTCGAAACACCTGTTTTGGGAAATCTTAATGAAAAATATTTTGAAAAACAATTAAGTGATTTTCGATGATTAATATTTGTTTTTGTTCTCTAATTCTGAAATATAAAAGGCAACCCTGGTATAAGGACTGAACCATACCAAAAGATAGACCACGTCCCAAAATGAAAAACCGCCTAAAGCTCTTCCATACTAAGACATACGACAATCTGTGCCCTTTGCGCCTTCTTCCATACAATAGAGACCTGACCCATCTCCCAAGACCCTGCCCCAACATACAAATGTTTCGACTGCACTGGCAACCACCCTGCCTATGACACCTCATGTACATCATCCAAGCACGCCAACAAACCTCCTCCATCACAAATGTCCTTAAAGGTCTCTTATCCTTATTCAAATCCTGCAACCTAACCCGCATCATCCAAATTCTAAAATCCATCCTGGAGATATTCAATGGTCCTACTGAAGGACATCCTACAGAAGCTACTTCTTGCAGGTATTAAGATTACAGAACTCATGAATTAAATGGCTCCTCCCCTCCGATTCCTTACCCTCTCTTCATGGAACGTGCATGGCGTTTTGAACCTTTAAAAGCCCCTCTCCCATTTTCTGAGAGACCACTCCGTCGGGGTCTTGTGCCTACAAGAAACGTGGCTAACACCCAACCTATCCTTTTCCCTCCCCATCTACATTACCCACCGCAATGACCGCCCTACCCCCAATGGAGGCACGGCCATCCTATCCGGAAAAACATCCCTCACACCCACTTTCAATTTGCCAATAGCGTCTCCCTTCAATGCTCTGCCGTAACTATAGGAACCCCCGCCATAATAATATCTGCTCACACGAATCTAAATCTCCCCAATGGGGCTGCCGAATGTACAATAAAACGGGGCGCAGACTAGAAAAGTACCTAGATTCTCATCCATCTACCATGATCAAAGCCCTCCTGACCAACACACTTTATTCGCGACAATCTTGATGATATCCTTGATGTTGTCCTTCACTATGCCAACCCAACCATTTCTACCCCCATTCCAAACTTTGACCTCCTTGAGCACTCAGACTCTTCCACAACCCTCAGACGAGTCCCAAATCCCACACTGATTGGAAATCATATAATCACATCCTCTCCAAAAAGATTCATTCCCCTCCCACCATAGAGTCAATCCCAGAAATTGAGAAATCCATAACTCACCTCTCCAGGCAGATCAAAAACGTCTACCGGAAAACCACCACGAAAACCTACAATCCCACCCTCCCAAATGAAATCCTAGCAACAATACGACAAAAAAGACAAACACAACGAAGATACTACAAACAGAGGGGATGAAGACAAAAGACAGTTAAAACAACTACAACGCCAAATAAATGCATTACTGCTACGACACGACAGACAAGAGTTAAACGACCTAATTGAAGAAAAAGGTAGCCCCAACCACCTCCATACAATCCCACATATCCTTACATTCCTTCACAAGTCCTGCAAAACCGAAATTCAAAAATTTCTTTCTGACCAAACTTCAACAAAGCCACCTCCACATCCTCCAAAACTCACCCAGAAATCGAATTACAAAACATCCATTAGAAATCCTTGAGGTTCCCCCTCCACCTACCTACGCAAACGGGCAAAGACAACGACCTAACGAGACGTTTTTCTTTTTTGACTGACTTGTAAATTACGACTTTTCACTGACTTGTACATGTACTCTCTACCAATCTGACAATCACCAAAAACCATAAAAATCACAACTTAACCTGAAACAAATCTTTACATCAAAACCCTAAATTTCCCCCCCAAACACTAAACTAAAAATATCCCCAAAAAACCAAAATGCAAAAACAATTCTCTCTCATCTTCTCTAGACCAAAATCACAC
Source organism: Gryllus bimaculatus (assembly GCA_017312745.1). NCBI lineage: Eukaryota > Metazoa > Arthropoda > Insecta > Orthoptera > Gryllidae > Gryllus > Gryllus bimaculatus. The sequence goes on from BOPP01000270.1 coordinate 1,082,181, forward strand.
AAAAACTTCACACCTGAAAAATTTAAAACCCTTTTTCCTAGCTCCACCATTTTTCCCTCCATAAACATCCATCTACCCCAAAACAAAACAACCCATGAACACCCAACTCCTACCCCACAACCTAACCCCCGTCCTTGCGGACGCTGCCGCGCTGCTGCCCTCGAACGAGGGGAAGGGGGGCAACGTGGCTCACGCACTGACTTGCTCTTCCCTAGCGCGCGAAATGCGAGTGCATGGCGGTGCACCGTTGCGTTCAGAAGGTTTGGGATAATTGCACATTATCTTGTGTTTAAAAAGGTGTTCCCATTACAAATGCACTACCAAGTATTGGAACTCAAATGCATTTTGTAAACGTATGTAGTAGACTTCTTTTTAATGCATTTTGAAAACCGAAGTTTGAGTGTTCGTCTTTCTGTCAAATGTTTGTACAACTAACAATGAAAAGCGTTGAAAACATTAAAGGTAAGAAATCAAAGACTTCAATGAAGTCACAGAACAATTTGCTGGGAAGAATCTGCGTCAAATGGACTTCGTGTTTCGTCACACAGTGTAGGCGGCAAATTATCTAGATTGTTTTGAGTTTTGGGCAGAAAAACGTATACTTCTAGCCTTAAAATTGTCCACCGACCTTGTGGAAAATAGTAAAGCAAGCGCCTCAGTCCATAAATGAACTTGGGCCTCCTTCAGAATTTCGTTTGATTTGTGTTTAATTCTCGTTATTTACGTTAATGAATATATGTGTGTGTAAGGGGGCACATCCCACCCCACGTGCTTCCAACCTCCGTAGTGCATGTAAGGGCGTATGTGTGTGTGTAATGGGAGGAGTCGAGGAAGGAAGGAAGGATCGCCCTGGGTTTCGTGGGCGGTGTGTTACTGCTTCGGGATTCATGTGGTACTGGTGATGAAAACTGCCTCCCAGTCAGATGCGCTGCGGGTTCCGCACTAAACTCAGCTGGGTCACAATGAGAAGTTGGTCCTAGTACGAACGCATAATATGTCAAGATATTATATTTTCTCTCTGAATTGGAGAACAATTATATTATTGTATTTTCTTTCGAAATGAAGGGGAACTAATTTTTCGAGAACTGTTTTTACAGAGACAATATACAATGCCTTTGAAAGTAGAAACGTGTATCAATTTTGATCACACTCTGTTTACGCTCAAGTCAACTATATATGTTGATGACATTTCTGTGTTTCAACCGTATTTATTCTATCAACATCTAGTATGGAAATACATTTTACACGCTCTTTATCTGTGATACATAATTAATGATTTTGCACGCGCCGCACCATTATTAGGTTTGCGCAATGTTTCGCGTTAATTGAGTTATCTTGTTGTGTTTTTTAATTAAGAGAGAAAATAAGGGTAAAAACACATGTACTGAACTGTTTTTGCATCATTACGGCTCAATTTAAAACGTCCTTTTCGATGTTAATATATTTTCCGCGTGAATACGATGGAAATAATCTGCGTTCGCGCGGGCTCCAGCAAGCAGCGGCTGCCAGCAACTCGAATCTACAGTGCTGGCGAGAGGCAGTCGGAGCTCTGCTGTGCGACCGCCAGCTCTGTTGCGTTCACTTCGTAGTTCGCCACTCCAATAAACGAAGTGGCGGGGAGCCACGCGTCGCATCCTGACAAAACTAAATTATTATGTAGTGAAGTGAACCACACAAGTGCTACTGAAAAATAATTCATCGAAACACTTCCGGTGAAGTGCGACACAGTGCTAATTAGTGTAGTGAATGGGATGCAGATACGACCCTCCAACAAGTAAAGTCGTAAGTGCTCCTTTTCTTGTTCTTAACAACAGTGAGTAGCAGCCAGCTACACTGGAAAGCTTCATCTCAGAGAACCCAAATCAATTCGCCGAAGACGAAATGGAGGTGACGTTGGAGAACATCAATCAACATAACACCCCCGACGTCGATGGCAAAGAACGTTTCAACTCAGCCAACCCCCAACCGTCTAACTACGAGAAAAAGACTCCTCAGACTCCAGAAAAAGGTCAGTGACTAACAATTATGTAGAGCGTTAACCCAAAAAATTAAAATTTGTTTCAATCACTATAGTTACAGTGATCAAAAAACAAAATCTAACTCTCTATTATTTAATGTGCCTCTGAAAAACAGATTCAGACCTCTAAGTGAATTTGATGAGCAAGCAACTGAGAATAGATTAGCTCATATCAACGACCTTCCTAGTAATCAAAGTGAAACCCTCAATAAAATACCACCAATCATAGTAGCAGATATCACCAATATTAGTGCATTTATCAAAGAACTTAAATCTAAAGTCTCCACCAACTTCATTCAGAACAAATAAAACAAAATAAAAAATAAGTGCTAACTCACCCACGGACGTCCGAAACTTACTCAGTTATCTAATTAAAATCTTATTCTAAATTACTCATCGAAATTTTCTTTCCTTCAAAGGCCCATTAAATAAAAATATATCTGTAGTGCTCAAGAATGTCAACCAATTCATTACTGAACAAGAAATATATCAAGACCTAAAGCAAAGCTTTCTTTCACTGATAAAAATGCTCAATCTTCTCAAAAAAATAGACCTATCCCAGCAGTTGCAGCGGTTATTTCAGGACAAGATCTAGTAGACAATCCTAGCCATGAAACAAATTAGTAACCATTGAGTAAAAGCAGAAGCACGAAAAAATCCACGGCTTGTAACAGCTGCTTCTTTAATTCTCTCCTAACTCGATGCCAAATTCGTAGTCAGCGAACATGGCAAGTAATGGATAAATACAAAGAACTGAGAATGATGAGGTAAAGTGTCCTGGTGGAGATATTGAAGACATTTTTAACAAGGTAGACCATGTTGGGGCTGAGCAAAAGGCCACGTATGCAAAGCCGCAGATACATAACCCTCTCTTACAAATAATTTCTATGAATTTTCAAGAGTACGCAAAATAAAGCTTGTTCTCAACCATAGTAAAAGAGTTGGTACAAGAGATTCAGGCATTTGAGTGAATTAAATGAATTGTTTCGAAAAATTGTCATTTGTTAAAAGTAATTTTAAAATTCTGAAGTTTGCAACCATTGATAGTACTGTGTCTCTTAAAAAATGTCATTAATTCATATCGTTTAAAATTTAATAAATGTTAAGCCAGTGGTTTCAGTGTACAGTAAATTATGAGAATCGATTCTACACGTTTTGTTAAACTCTCCTTTTGCTTGGAATGGTAGGAGTAGAGGTAAGAACGAGTTCAATAAAATAACAATAATGTGCATAAATACAATGAATTTCAATTTGACCTCTTAATCGTATTCTGTATTCTAAAGCAGTAAGCACTGCATGCAATATTTTTATTATGCGCTCCTTCCAAAATGTTCATGTGCACATGTTTGGTTTTTGCTAGGTAAGCAAATTTACAGCATTCTCAGATGC
>BOPP01000270.1:1090586-1106964 GCA_017312745.1 Gryllus bimaculatus
CTATTTGCAGCACTTGAGAAATTCTAATAGGACGTATGCATTTTTTTGAATAAGTTATCGGTTAGCATGAATATAATTGAATCAGAAGACTGGCTATAAAGAGCAAACGTGCCGCTGCAATATTGAGCATCCTATAAAGAAGGGATGCAGTGCAACAAAACACAAGATTTGGTGCAGTATTTACATTTGCACTTCAAACTATTTCCCAAATAGCCTGAATAACAGAAGCAGTACATGCGCATAAAACCGAGTGTAAATTTTTAAATTGTTGTGTAATCAATTTGATGAAAAGAGTACTAACCTCGGAGGCAGATTCCTTTTAATGTTCTGTCTATTCACTAAAGCGTGGGAAGATGTTCCTCGCCCTGATTCGTGGTTATGCGATCGCTCTACACATCTCCTGAAAGCTTGGCGGTGTGGACACCTTGTAACTTTAACAATCTAATATCAATATAAAAATATAATATTTAAATGTAATAAATAAATAATAACTAAAAAATAAAATTGATCTTCTGCTGTGGCCCTTTATGAATATAGTTTTCAATGAACTTTTACCGAATTAATATTTAGCGATGAAACATAAAAGAAATAATTGTATTTTGGCACGAAAGGATCAGACAGTTAACGCTGACATAAAAAGAATTTGATAGAAATATTTCAAAATATACTTTGTAAATGTGAAACGATGAAAAGCAAACATTTTTGTGAAGTAATAGCTGGTCAAGCTAGTGTTACCTAAAGTTTTTAAACGAAAGGTTTAAGATATTAATTATATTCACGGGTTTTCTGGAACTTGTTTAATAAAATGAGATTTGCAGAGGATGCAAACGACGGCGAGTGGGACGACGTCGCCTCCTGCGATCAGGGATGCGGATGACGCGTGCTGGAGGCGCAGCTAAGGTGCAATGAGAAGTTGATGGCGCAATTAGGGCGAGGAAGCAATTAGTTGAAGCGCTTTTGCCCAGACGGAAGAGCTTCAAAGCAAGGCTGATAAAAGACAAGTGAGGACAAAAGGCAAGCGGGTTGGAAGACTCGAAGGAAGAAACGAGGGAAGAAATTCTTAATGTAAGAAAACAAAAAGATAAAGAAAAGGAAATTGTAAAAAGGCAAGGATGAATATCAAGTGCAAGAGGGAAAGACTGACCGGAGGAGACAGCGGAAGAAAGAACGGCAGAGGGTAAAATGAAATACCTAGCGCAAGAAGACAGGAAAATCAGGAGAAGTATGACTGACCACGAGGAAAAAAGTAAGATATTTGGCAAAGACGAAACTGTGAAGGCAAAGAAGGTTCCATGCGGTGGCCCGGGAGGGGATCGATGGCCGCTGTTTTCAAACGAAGAAGCGCCTATGAGCTATGAGGAATTCTCTGTGCTTGGCAACACACGGCCAAAGCAAGAGGAAAGGTCGTTGTGAATCAATTAAAGGATTCTCGTCCTCGCATAATCGAATGTCTGTGTTCGAATCGAACATCGCAGACACACGACGGTGCATAATACGAATCTTAAGTGTAATAGAATTTAAAGATCGTAGATGGAAAGTTGCTAGAACTCATGTTCTTTTCTTTTTATTTATCAATTGACCTTACCTTTAAAATGGTTTGTTAACAGAAAACCAGGTTCAACCTTCATAATACAAATTTTTCATTAAACAATTTTTTTACAAATTAGCTGAGACTTGTGAAACTTTTGTTTTGTAGTTATATATGCAGTGTACTGCATTTTTATTTTTGAACGATAAAAATACACCGTCTCAACTATTACCCTGTTGTTTGATTTAAGGGAAGAGGTGTAGAAGTTCACAAAAATGAGCAATTTGGAATTGGTTGAATTTTTAATAAATGTTGAATTATGAGGAGAACATATGACACGAGAAAATATGAAAGATCATATGATATAAAAATAAATGAATTACCTAAATATCACAATCAACAATACTTTCAAAAAATTGCCACATAAAAATTGAAACATTCAGTTAATACTTTGGAAAATAACAAAGTTAATACCACATTGAGCCTTAAGAGTTATGACTCGCCACATTAGCGACCAAAGTTTTCGTGTTATTGTTGATGGAATTATTCATTTGTGACTGTCATATTTGCATCAAATGACCTTTTTTACTAATAAATAATTTTATATTTTTATAAGCTCACAGGCGTACTGCACGAAAGTTATAATGCCTTTACGGTTTTCTTCATGCTAAAAAATCAGCCATTCTGATGCAAAAAAATAGTTTTTTATAACATATCATTAAAAATAACATCAAAAATCAATAAAGATCATGCTGTTTGTCCCCGACCACAAATGGAATTTAGACGTCCCAACACCAGTGTTCTTCCTCGAATGTGAACCGATTGGAGGTGCATCAGACGGAACAGCGGGCCGCGGACGGGTCTCACCGATGGGAGAGCTTTGAGCGCTGTGAAGGCAGAGCGTTCGCCTCGGCAGCCAAGGGGCAGTCGATTCGTCTTCGCAGGTCAAGGACGGCGCTGCGTCGACTGGCCACCTGCCGCGAAGGAAAGTAGCGCGCGCCCGTTCCCCGCGCCCAGCCTGGCGCTCAGGGCGATCCACGCACGGGGGCTGCACCCCGCGGGCCCCGATTGCCCTCGCGTTCAGTCCAACTCCTTTATGCCTTTGGCTCTTTCATCGCCTTTTCGCGCGATTCGCTTCGACTCCTGCTCCACTTACCCTTACCCCCTTCTTTCACAGTTTCGTCTAATATACCATTTCCTCTCGCGTGTCGTTTCGCCTGAAGATTGTTTCGCTTCGTTTATCGTTTTCTCGCGACATCATTTTTTCTGGTTGGTACCTTTCGCTCAGATTCTCGTTTTGTCTCGTGCATTGTTTCGACTCCCCTCGTCAGGCCCTCCTCCCCTCCCCTCCGCTCGCCTCGTCGCCGCTTGTCGCTGCTTCCTGCGGCCATGCCGCGTTGCGGCCCGCTTTCGCTCGGGTGAAGAGCACCTCCAAAATGAATGGCGATTCGACGAACAGTGCAAAATGTGAGGGGTCAGTAAGGGACCATAACAGAATCGAGAAGAAATTTGTTTGAGATCGATTATCGAAGTCGATTTGCAGTTATTGATGAGTTTGTCGACCCAACATTCTTTTCCACCTGTCCTTTCTGATTGAAACGGACGGACGTTTTGCTCTCAATCGATTTCTCGGTATTACGGACCCACAAACATGGATTCAGATAACACAGTGTGTTACAAAAAGGAATTTACTGCATACATAGGAACAATATTCATCCACATTTCATTTTATCCACTTTTCGGTCCCGTAATAAGAGCTTTTCTTACAAAAATTCGCCATTTCCCGGAGCATTATTACAATACTTTTGCTTTTTACGAAGCAAGGACGAGAAAGAAAAACAATTATAATTAAAACACTCTTTATTCTACAATTTACCAAATTACGAAATTTGTGCTTAACTCCACACTTTTTTACGGTCACATACAGCCTTCCCAGTGTCACTCTTTTCTTACCTGTTGAAGAATTTCCTCCCTTTGTTGTGTTCCTTTCCAACCCATCTTCCCCTGCATTTCCCAGCTTCGCATTATTTTCCACGTCCGTCTTTGTGTTTCGTCTTTCTTCTCTCCGTCACTTCTTTTCTTGCTCGGTGCCATCTTTTCCTATGAACGCTTTACCCTACTCGACACGTCGCTCTATTGAATTTTACGCCTTTCTTATGTGGACTGTGTTCCTTCTTCTTGTTGATGTGTCGGTAACCTGCGTTCGAGCACAGCCTTCCTCCCGCTGTTGCATGCGCCTACCAACTCCAATCCGCCCGCCTTGCCTGGCGACTCGCAGCCCTTCTCCCAAGCCCTCCTTTCGGTCCTAAGCCCGGGCTTTGAGGCACGATGTTGGCAGGATTTCGACTCCTGCTAGATACCTGTTTTATTTCGAATTAATTTGCAAAGAGTTCTAGCGACTGGCTACTCTGATGGGTAGTTTTCCTTGATGCCGGAGCAGAACCCTAACGGGCCATGGACCGCGCGCGATCTCACCTTCCTCTTCCTTGTCCTATACCCCCCTCACTTACACACACACACACACACACACACACCTATGTGCACCACGCTGCGCCGGGAGAGCAATCGGGAGCGCAGAGCGTTTGCTGGCTGAAGCGGAGCCCCCGCCGGAGGGAAATCCCTATACCTTGTTACGGAAAATCCAGTAATCTGACGTGTAGTATCTCTCTCTCTCTCTCTCTTTCTCTAAAGAGAGAGAGAGAGATTCATTGATGTTCGCTCTGAGCTAATGCTCGGTGGCAAACATGATTACAATTAGAATTAGAACAACTACATAACTATTACAAACATTTATAATTGGAATTACAATTAGAATTAGAGGTTAATATCCTATTTCTAATTACTCTTTAGTTATCTCTAAGTTTATATCTAGTTTATCTAACACCAGCGTTCACTACACTGAATATCCCCATTCAACCACACTTACACTTCCCTCCCTCTACTACAGTACACTTCACCTCACCTCACTCTATGGATATAATAGATAATATATTAATATAATAATAATATTATAATAAAAATAATAATAAATAATAATAATAATAGTAATAAAGATAAATGACTCGGTATTATTAGTGATGATATAGATGGAATTAAGCATATTTTGACATTTGAATACATTACAAGGCAGAGTTTCTAGTGCTTTTGTAGGTAGTTTGTTCCAATCCACAATAGTGCGTTTCACAAAAGTGGTATTACGTATATGAGTTCTTTGTTCTCTACATTATATTTTCCAAGGATGGGCTCTGATTTTACAATCTGGTCTTTGTAATCTTCTACCGATACCTGCCCATGCTGGGTCTCCTCTGTACGTTTTTTACACTGCGCATAAACGCACCAGTTCCCTTCTCGTAGATACGGACTCAGATCGTTCTCGTCTTTCAACAACGAGCCAATGATTTTCAGATTTTTCGGCCCGTTTTTGAATTTTATCTAACGCCTCGGTTTGTTCTTTTCTGTACGGTTCCCAGCATGACGCATATTCCAAAATAGGTCGAACAAGGGTATGCTAGGGATGGGGCATTAGAACTACCACTTTTAGAATATGCATTACGAAGTGCAGCACCCTCAGGATTTTGCAGGTGTAGGATTTTTTGACCCTATTGTTAATATGATCCGACCAAACCAAATCGCATCGCAGGACCAACCGCAAATACTTAGTTTTTTACACGTGATATAACGTTAGTTCCTAACACATAATTAGAGTGTACACTCGAGCGTGAGTTGGTAAAACAAATGGATTTACTCTTATTTTTTGATTTAACTCCATCTTGTTTTTGCACGGCCAATTTACAATTGACTCTTTCCAATTTTGAGGAATCGTGTTATTAATTATATTAACTTCCATTAACCGCGGAAGGTACAGAATAATGGCTTCCTCTTCCAATTTTAGTATTTCTTCTGGTATTCCATCGGGAGCTACAGATCATTTCTCTTAATTTTTGCGATTCTTTTTCTAAGCATCGACTCTAAATGTTTCTATTACGGGTGTTGTTTCACTTACTGGGGTTTGATCCTTCGGCTTGAAAATAGATGCGAAATGCCTATTTAAACAAGCCACCTTTTTACTGTCATGTGTAATTAAAGAACCATCTGTACCGCAGATCGTATGAATACTTTCTTTGTTCCCTTTCTAATGTCGCACACACTTGAACTTTTACCAACAGTTCAATTGATCGTTTAGGATTGATTGCAGGTAATTTTCTTGGGTATGTACCTTTAATGGAAGTAAGTCTTTATATAACTGTAGAAAATTATTTTTCTGTTCCTTTCTGCAATTGACCTGCAGGATAGCCAGAGACTCGCCTTCTGCGTAGTTGCTAACCGTCTCTGCCTCTTGCTGCCACCGCCGCGCGCCTCACGAGCCTGTCGCGGGGGCGTCGGGCCCCCACCCCCGAGCTTCGCGGCGTCCTGCGACCACGCAACCACATTCCCTTCGATTGACTACATCAGCCCGCCTCCATCGAATGCCACGACGCCTGAGAATGCCACAATGAATATATTGCTCTTGCGCTTTCATATCGAGGACACCCATGTCCCCCGTGTAGACAGGATTTTTCCTCCTCGGATCATCATTACCAACTTGTAAAATGACGTATCTGGTATTCCGACGTCCCTGGTACGCAAATACCTTCCCAGCTGCTCGGCTCGGATTCCCGGCAGGCACACAACATCCACGTGTGTGTCGCTATTGCTTGCAAGACTCACTATTGAGTTTCAAATACGAGAATAGGATTTCTCGCAGTTGGCGCCTCTGCGATTGGCTGCGGGGCGTCTTCTACTGCAACAGCTTGGGGTTTCTCATCCAGAGCTGCGTTTGACTCCTGCAGCTCCTGGATTTGAGAAAGAACAGCTTCCAGTTTCTCTTCCAGTGGACGCACTCTATTTTCTTCACACTCACTGCAAAACCATTTGCCGTTATCCATGCCCAATTTTTCTCGCATGGCACCCCAGTCCGCACTGTTTGCCCGATTTTAAGTTGTCATCGCAGAAGCTGCGCTGCAGGTTCAGGGGTAGGCTCGACGCCTCCAATTGAGAGAAGTGCTGCTGTCGCGAGGCTCTCGAGGGCGCCAGCGCGGCGCAGGAGGAAACGCGCGCGGCCACGCGCCTGCAGGGCAGCAACCCGCGCCACGATCTATACTAACAGACAAAAGAACATTGCGCAGCAACGAAACGTTTCACACTGCGCCCGCAAGAGCTCCTTGCCCACCCGGAAAGCTCTTGATAAATCTCGAGAACGGCTTCAACCATTTGGCTAACTTTGGTGTTAAAATATTTGTGGAAGTCAAGCAAAAGTTTAAAAGGTGGCAAAATGTGGAAACATTCCCAGAAAAACAGTAATAATAGCAATTAATTTTTTTTTCGTATAAACTGTCTACTTGTCAAACATTTGATGTTCGTTCTGTCTTTCATAAATTCATTTGTGCTGCATTATATTACTTTTCTACACTCATGCACGTTATCGAATGCTTTATGGTAAAAATTCAACCATTATTACACACACGAATATACACAAGTTTTGAAAAATAATATCATGCTATGACACGGCTCTCTCATGTGTTCCCGCCAAAACTCCCTCACAAATCCATGTTCGTCGTGTCGTTGAAAAATCAATCTCTTTCTTTAATGAAGACAGTAACTAAACGTTAACAAGTTTATTAACTAAATACAGTATTAATTTATATTAAACATTTCTATTAAGACAGTTATTTCCTGATGTAGCTTCACATCTCTTTCTAATTCTCTGTGATACACTGGTGCACGAGACATTCTTTTCTTTGATTATTTACAATGTCAATGAACAGACGACCAACCATGAGTCGTCGAATTCAATCAAATGTGCGACGAGCTACATTACGTGCGAACCGCACTGATAACCAGCGAGAGTCACATAATAATAACAACAATAATAACAATAATAATTATTATTATAACAATAATAATAGTCGCATTTGTGTGGCGGAATTGCGTTCTAGAAGACTGAAAATAAAGTGGATATGCAACGAGTTCGTGCACATCAAACACAACAGCCGTCAAACCTTGAATCCTACAGTACAAATGACTGCAGAAATTTACAATGAGACATTGATCTTGATAGAAGACATGTGTTTATTGATAGCAAATGAAGTATTGTCGTATTGGGCATCACATCATCCAATCGTCCTACGCGCGATGCATTCAACCTCGAGTTGCAAAGATTACAAGTTTGGGACTGAAGATTTAGCTGAAAGAGTCCATGAAAATGTTTCAAAATTGTATCAACAAAAAAGGATTGAGTACGATACACCGCCGTGAACATCGGATCTGGTAGCATTTCCTTCCTTCATGATCCAGGAGAGGATGGAAAATTTATTCTAATTCCATTGCTATTGGCGAGAATCGGATAACAAAATGAAGTAGCTGTAGCGTTGGTATCATCTGGAATAGCTGTGACTTTGTTAGAAGGCTAACTGCACATTCTGCCTTGAAATTACCTTTCAACAAACAAATGAATGAAACACCAGCACATGACACCAACAAATGAAGCACATCGCCAAAAGCAAAGCAATGGCCAAGATTGCAATTGGCTACAGGAATGCAAATTGATCGTTTGAGACGAAAGAGGTTACTGGAAAGAACGTCGAAAGATCTTCGTGACAACAAAAACATTTTTGATCGAGACATGATTTTAGTGTCAGGTGAATTTACTGTCTTCCTGTCTTCCAGAACTCCCCGATCATTTGTTGCTGACGAACCAAACACCAAACGCCTGGAATCATCGAATTTGTGGCGGCACGTGAAGACGCCCCAATTGACAACTAACATGCGAGAGTTCCTGTCCCAACATCCAACGGCAATTGTGTTTCCGACGCAGTTATTGCACACTGAAAATGGCGAAGTCGCAGTTGGCACCTCGACCGGATTCGTCACATTACTCCAGATTTCTGTCACGGCACAGACACGAAAAGGGAGCTTTTTCAGTGTTTTTCCAACATATCGCAACTATTCAATAACTATCATTGGTTGAGTTAACGAGAAATATTGGCTGCGAAAAATAAAGTATTTCTTTCGGGAGAGAGGGAGATGACGTAGTATCTATCCCAGAGAGTTTTACCAGGTCTACCACCTCACAATTTGCAATTGGAAGCAGGATCAGTTGTAATCATGATGCGTAGCAATAATCAACCTCGACCTTGCGATGGAATGAGACTGGATGTGAAAGAGCTAATGATGAACGTCGCGGCAAAGAACATTGAGGGAAAATACAAAGGAGAGGATGTTTTGATCCTGCAAATACCGATGATTCTAACGGATTTACCATTCGATTTTAAGCGTCTACAATTCACGATGCGCCTGGCGTTTGCGACCACCATAAATGCATAGGCAAGGCCACTCGTTACAAGTTTGCGGAATCAACTTGCAGTTTCCCTGTTTCTCACATGCACAATTATACGTCGCGCACGCACGCACAATTATACGCGTGGGAAAATCATTGTATATTACGCATTACGCCAAAAATGACAAAATGTCTAGTTTACCAGATAGATATAAATTGATAAACTATGGTACCTGCATTGTATTTAATGTAGATGAAGATATTATATACAATTTAATTGTCTGTAAGTTTTATTTAATAACCACTCTTAAAAGTAATAGGCCAGATACGGTACCGATGGTGAAGAAATTGTAGGTAGGCATTGCTGCATTTGTTGACTTAATTATCTGTAACAGAACGTTTAGATAATCCGTGACGTGGTTGAAAGAGGGGCAAAACATCAAATGTTTGAAATTTCCACGAATATATTAAAACCAAAATCGGTTCAGCTTTTTTCGAGTGAATTAGGCAAATCAGTGACTATATTCTTCCGAAATTACAACCATATACAACAGACACTGAATAAATACAAAGAAAACAAATGGAAAATAACACTTTCAAATATTACACAGAATGAAATTACACTTTTGCAACGCTTTGATAAATTACACACTTCTTGAATTTTTAACTAATTCATTCTTCCTAATTAATTCTTCTAGAAATTACCCAGCACCATTTGAAAAGAAACACAATGTTAATTTACTTGGTTCAAATTATTTATTATTTCTACAAAATATCTTTGATTCAAAAGCTCGCAACAAATTAACACAGCAATTTTTCCGTTTCCACTTGCAATATAGTCCGCAGCGAAATCTACTTGATTGTGCAAATTTTTGGTCAGTATCCGGCGTTTTCTTTCGCTGCGCCAGCGAGCTCGCGGCTCCGCCTGCTCAAGACTCTCGTTACGAAATTCGGGACCTTTGCAGTAGTGCTCACAGTAATGGATCGCGCCGACCTGGCTGCAAATTCCGTTGCTCCTCTGCCTTCCAGATGTCCACGATGTCGCAGGAACACCGCTGCCTTCGTACTGCCGCCTACGGACTCCGCGCCTGCGCTTTCTGCTTCGCTTGCGGCACCTCACGTCCCCGTCTGCTTCTCTCTTGGCTATTTTTGACTCGAAGTACGTCGACACGTGATATACTGTCTATACGCCATTTGGAAATGGCGTCTTTCAACACTTCAGGCTTGTGTTGCGAAGTACAAAGTCTTATAAACGCCTTGTGATAATGCGTGTTCGTCTTTCTCGCAACTACTACTTTTCCTCACCCTAAATATTTCTACTAATTCACCCAGTTCAATTAATTGCGTATCAATGGTATTAACTTTGCTGCTCTGCAGCTCACTCCTGCACTATCACTCTCAACAAGATGTCGACTATCTCCCCACACCGGCCTCGCGCTCCCCACGCGTCTGCAGAGCCCGATGTCTTGTTCAAGAAGGGCTGATGGTCAGCTGCCCTGCTTCTCCTGGAGCACGTCACGACGGCCCCTCCGCGCTTGCCATGAGCCGCAAGTCCGGCGGTCGGGCCGCGGGCCGCAGAGAGCAGGGCGCGCTGTTTCGTATTACTGCGCGCCTATGCGACGAGAACCCGTCTTGGCGTTGCCTAAGCAGCGTGGGGTTCTGAGCACGGCTCAAACGCCACAATATATAATGTGATAAACGAGTCTATTTATCATTTATACTTTTGTTAGTTTGAAAGTGGTAGAGCGTGTACATGTTAATCGTGTCAAATTAGACTCTAATAGTTTCAAAATACGTTGTAGGCGTTGGCTTTTGCCAGTAACTTCAGTGCCGCAGGACGACCACCCAAACATTCTTCTAGGAAATGTGGATTTGACTGCCCTCACGATGTCAAAACGGCCATTCTCTTCCTTGTCCTACCCCCACCCCTTACTTACGCACACATATCCAGAGACCAGTAGGGGCTTAGAGCGTGTCCTGACCGGGGCTGAGGGTGATACCTCGTTGAGGAAAACCCCGCAATCCGATGTAGGTCGACGCTGGATCTTGCCAGCCGCCACACAGCTCACCCACTACGCTTACGGGAATAGTTGCATTACAAATTGACGCGCGGGGAATCAGTCGATCAATAAATCAAAAGAGTACAATTATTTATTTTGTATCAGAAGTATTTTGATTTTGTAAGTTGTTTACATATGAGTGCAATACTTACATTAACAGCGTATGTACATGTTAGGAGGTTTAACAAAGATTATAGTTCGTTGAAACAGCTGAACCCGTAACACAGAATTGTTACTTTTTAGAAACTTGTTAATGTACTTAAATTGTTTCTGTGTGCATAACAATAACTGAAGTAATTCTTCATTCAAATACTTTGCAATTGGCAAAAATATAAGGCAATATTTAAGAAGCAAATAAAAATAATTTCTCGATAGTTTGACAGAAGAAATCTGACAAATTTATTTTCGTATGAATCCAAAACTCCCTCCTCGCGACGCTTCCGCGTGAGTTTTGCCGTCTTTTTGGAATTCGAGGGGAAGAAAGCGGAGTCAGGGGAAGATACCTGCGCTGGTAGGAGCGCCGGGCTTACGAATGCAAAAACGCTTGGGCGGACGCGATTTGCTTTTTTAGGTTAACAGAATGTCTTACAAGATAACTAATAGGGGAGAACAAAGAAAGAAAGAGTTTTCTACCCATTCGAATAGCGTTTACTCTGCTATTGCAGACAATTGGACCGCTTTACCTTGCCCCTTCCAGCGCTGCACCATTCCCCACGAGTTGACGCTTCGAAAAAATAGAATTGTAGAAGAAACCAGTATTATGTTGACTAAAGAAATGCTTTACTCCATCAAGAGCTGCGATTCCATTGAGCACAATTTTGGAGCCGTTAGACACGGGGTCAACATCTACATGGGCGACAAATTAGCATTTTGTTACTGGACATAGAGAGCTAGCAATGTGAGAAGAACCAGAATCTTTCTGTCTATGAGAATTCAGTTCCCATAAAGCTCTGAAAAAAGTGCTTGATCAGCGAAAATTATTCTCGTGGACAAAACAATAGATGTGATGCCAAACGGAGCACAAAAGATTTGGTCGACTACGATTGCAATGACTCCCCATTCTGTACATGAAAGGGATGAAACGTCTTTCTGCGCGATCACAAAGCCACCAAGCTTTCGGTCATGTCTCGTTCTACGTTGATATACCATGTAAGTATTCTATTTGTGTTAAAAATGTACAATAGCCTCTTAACCCACATGAGATAGTCTCCCCTGCCCTCTGAACCTTGCTAGTAAAAATAACGAACCACGATTCATAGGGCATCAGTGCATGTCATGAAATTTTTGGTCAATGTATGTCATACAAAAAAGGTTTGTGCTGTAATCATCCTGCAATAAGTACTCCCACACAATCTTCTACAATAAAGATTTTATGGAATTGTGTTTGCTTTTGGTTGATGACTAGGAAAGCTTGCTTTATGAATCTCGCTTCCACCCTCCCTATTTTTGACTTGCTCTTTTGTTTGCTGCTAGTAATCTTCCAAAGAAAGGTTTCAATTTCCCCATACGTGTTCAAAATATATGCTCAATCCTGCTTAACACTGAGGAAATCTTCTGTGTCACTACATTAAGTTAGAAAAAGAAAGTTATTTCATTTTATTAGTCCATCGGTCACTACATTTTGCGAGGTATTCTCTCCACGATGATTTTGCAAATTATAATCACAATAAAAGAAAATCCTTATCTCAATTTTCACTAGTGTTTGTTGTGTTCTCTTTTTCTGAGCAGTGGCAAAAGTATGAATATATCTAGATAATATTGCAGAATATGGAATATAGCGAAAGTTAACTTTTAAAATTAATATCTTGAAAAGTCAGCATTTGCATCTGCTCTTATAGTGCGGAGTTCAATGTAATACGTATATTAACGTTCATTATGTTAAAAGTATCGTTAAAATAATCCAAAATGTAGGATTATTCTGCAAATAAACGAACGAAAGGGAAAGTCATTTAATGTTTCATAAAGATGTCAAATTCATATGCCTATCTAGTTCTAAATTCTGGAATTGCTATTTAATAATCAATTTACTTGGTCGTTTCATCGCCCCACGCGAACCAACTGTTCACAACCTGACAGACGCCGATTAGAGCCCCTTGTGACTGCGCGCGCAACCTCCGTCTCGCATCTCTGTCTCTGCCTCATGCAACTTGAACAATTCTTCCTGGTAGCAGCCGCTTAGACAGCAATTCTGTGTTTGCTGCGTAAAGAGTGTTATGTCCAAAATAACACTTAAGAGAAAAAATGGTTTTACAAATTTACTTTTATACATATTTTTGTTGATTAAATATAGTGTAGTAAATACAGTGACCTATATTTGACACTACGAAAGTAGTAAGCACTGCACGAGTAGTGTAATGTAAGGAACAACCCTCCAGTTGAATATATTTTCAACCAAATCTGGTCTTAGCTTTATTTATATTGCAACGTGTGTGTATTTTTTAATAATGTATCCAAAATTTACCAACACAATAATAACTCCACTCCATTTCAAAAAAAGCCTACGTCTTAGCCCTTTATACTAGCGAGAAGAATTAAGTTTTTACTTTCTACGGAGTGGAGAGAAAGTTTTGTAATGTGTGAAAAAAGGGCGGATTTTCGGCAGAAAAACACATATTACAGGGTCCTGGTAGCGAAAGGAGGATAAATCCAGTTGCTAAAATTTAAAAAATCCTTTAACAAGTGGTGTTGTCAGAGTTCATGCTTTGTGGGTTTTAGTAATAGTAGTATTGCGAGTTATATTATACCCTAGGGTGTCTCTAGCATCGCAGCCTCCGCATCTTTCTACCGCTGTAGTCTTCATTACTTAATCCTCTCTTCTCCATTGCCTCATCCACTCCCTCTCTCCATGTAAGTCTAGGTCTTCCTCTTCGTCGATGGGTAGCAGGTTGCCATTTTCACAATATCTCCGGCCACCGCTCTTCGTTCATTCTTTGAGTGTGCCCCTACCATTTTTGTCTTTTCACTTCTATGGTGTCAATTATACAAAATCTCGCTTCCGCTTTACGTTTAATGTCTTCGTTCTTCACTTTATCCGTTAATGTCAGTCCCGCAACGGATTCGGCGCCAGAAATCCATTTCCATTGCCTCCAATTTCTTTTCGCTCTTTATGGATCCGAGGTATGGGAAGTAACAAAACAGGGCAATATTCTCTACCACAGTCTTACATCATTTTCTTTTTATACTCTTACTTCATTTATCTTTCCCTATAAGTATATGTAATTGTCTTATAGCCACTATATCTTTTGCAATTCTGTTTATAATATCTTGCGTACTCCCTCCATTTGCGTGTATTTCTGAAGCGAGGTATATGAATTTGTGACAGGGTTTTACTTCCGAACCATCATCCAGTTTCAGACCTTTAGCACTTCCTCCTGCAACCTTATACTCAGTCTTGTTGAGGTTTATTTCTAAACCCCATTCCGAGTACTCTTCATATAATTTTCGTAGTATGCATAGAGCATCGTCTTTATCTTCAGCGAACACCACCTGATCATCTGCGAAATGTAGAGAGAATAACATAATCACCAATTTTAAAACCCATATTACATTTCTTTCTCCATCTTCTTAGGGCTTCATTCAAATATATTTTAAACAAAGTCGGGGCTACACAGCACCCCCGTCGTAAACCTTTATTTACTGGAAATGGTGCTGAAATGTTTCTCCTTCTTTTATTTGGCTCGTATTATAACTGTACAAATCTTTAACGGCTCTAATCAATTGCGTATTTACATTTCGTTCTCCATCGCCATCCATAGCCTAGATAATGGAATAGTGTCGTAGGCCTTGCGCAGATCGATAAGCACAAGGTGCGTCTTCAAGTTATGGGCGAGACGTTTGTCGGTTACCTGCCTAATACTGAACACGTTATCAATACATGAGTGCCCCGCTCGAATTCCGCTCTGTTCCTCGACATCAACGAGGTCTCTTTACAGTCGGGTTTTTAATATTTTCCCGTACACTCGGTCAATGCTGCTAAGGGCAGTTATACCTCTATAATTTGCACACTGTTTTCTATCACTTTTTTGTAGATTTTAGGTATAAATCCTTTCTTGAAGCCGTTGGGTAATTTTTCCCCATTAAACATCTATTATACTGTTGAGTAAGAAAATCCAATACTAGTCTGAGGCCATGCGTCAGCAATTCATTGTTTACCAATCCTGGACAGGCTGCGTTTTCATTTTAAAATCTCTGTGTTGTTTTTCCAGTCTTTCTCACTGTAATATATTCCATATCAGCCAGTTCCTCGAGCTCTATGTTGTACGTGTTACTATATGCAGACCTATTTTCTTTCAAAAGTTCTTCGTAATATATCTTAAATTGATCTATACATATAGGTTGTAGTACTGATTTTGGTTTTCATTTTCATTTCGTTTCGTCGTAGTTATGGGTTTTTGATACCGAAAACTCAAATGACAGCAAAACGTCAGTCTGTCCGTCTGTGTGGCAAGTGTGTGTGACGATAGTGGCTAAACCCTTGAGTCGATTTTCTCGAAAATTTATATTCCTCAATCGATCTGGCTGATGTCACAGCCCCTTGAATATGAAAGTGATATTTAAATTTTGGGAGATACTTTACATGACCAATTGGGACATTTCCAATTTTTTTAAATTAACTTTATAGTTTTTTATTAAAATTTTGTTGTTAGATAGTTTAAAGGACATTTAAGAGAATAATTCAGGTCTTATTTTTGGTCGGCATGAGTACTTTGGATAATAAGAAAAAATAATTTGCATGAATAAAATGAGGGCTGTCCTCCAATAAAGCAATGTCTTGTGCTTCTCGATCTTGGGAATGACCTGCGAGTTTAGCCAAGTTCTTGCACAAATTGTGTGGAATAGCTCTCAGGGATCGGATGGCTATCAGGACTGGGACCTGAGCTACTATGCTTCCACATTCGGCTGATCTCGATTTCCAAACTCTTGTATTTAAGACTTTCTCTGCCTCTTTGGTTACGGCATTTTGATCGCACGGCGCAGGAATATCTACAAGTATACACGACTTTTCTCCTAATCCTGGTTAGCAATACCCGGTTTGTATAGAGTCACTGGTTTTGGTGTGTATTCGTACCACTTGGGCATGGATTTAGAACTTCGAGGGCGGTACAAATCTGCCAGTGGAGGTAACTACACATTCTGCCGTGTCTTTTCAAGTATTCGGTCTTTGCTATAATTTGACAAGTTGAGTCGATATGATCTATAGTTTCTACTTGTCCTGACAGATGCTATTTATCATCTTGGGATGTTTGAAAACCGCTTATCATATGTATTTCTCACGCCTGATTCCCGAGTAGCAGTTTGAACCTTGATTGATTGATTGATTGATTTTGCCTCATTCTTCCCTTTCAGCCACAAAATGATTGATCTTTATGATCGCCCGCCTGTCGTTCATTTTAGAATATGTGCATGAAGTGTTTGTCTTCACGACTTCTTACCATTTTTTGTCTTCACATTTCTATTTAGTTACAGTTATTCAGA
>BOPP01000270.1:1120291-1135756 GCA_017312745.1 Gryllus bimaculatus
CTTCAGTTCCCCTGCCTCAGTAGCCTATGCATTGAAATCAACGCCGCGCACACTACAACGACTCCTACGACGCGCCCAAAATCAGAAGAAGGAGTATAGGTCCGGGGTCCGTTTATATTACCTTCTGGGCCGGCCACGAACTACGTCATCTCGCCTGTTTCCGCGACGCCTTTCTCAGCTTGCCTGCCTAAACGGGTCCAAGTTTTGCCCCAATGTCTACGGGGTTCTCAATGGGACACAGCACCCTTTCCCTCCGCTCCCTAGGTTTGCCATTGTTCAGCAGACGTATCTCTTCCCGCCAGCGCTGTCCTATGAGCATGAAATGCACGTGGCTGATATTTTGTCACGCTTGTACAAGGCGACTGATATGGCGCCACACAGCTTTCCGTTTTCGCATCAGGTTGTTTTGCGCCCACTCCACTGCAAAAGGACAAGGCCCCTCCCTCCTCAGGAGAAAATCACTCAACAGCTCTCAACTAACGGACGTGAAGTCCAGCAGGAATCTGACTTTGGCGATGAGAGATAGTCATGTCGAGTTCCGCCCGCATATATTATTATGTTTTATATTATTATTATTAATTATTATACTTATATTATTTTATTATTATTATTATTATTATTATTATATATTATATTATTATATATATATTTATTATTATTTATTAATTATTATTCATTATATAGAATACTATAATAACTACCCATCCGACTCGTGTAGAAGATGATAAGGCTGCAAGCAAACTAATCCAACAGTGACAAGTGGATGTAGCAGCCACGCACAGTGGAATACAAAAAGAGCGATGATGAAGTGGCAAAGCAGATCACCAATTATTGGCATTGAGAACGGGCTTACCTCGCCACTTCCCTGCCAGATTATAAATATGTGCTTGAAACTAGTGAGCACCACTCTACTGGATCGATCCCATTATCAAGACAGACCATGTTCGGCTGGCATAGACCCGAATATAAACTTTACACATGATACAAAACCATCAGCAGTTTTCCTTGACGAGTATATCAATACCCATTCCCACAACATTCGGGAAATATCCAGAGAAGATCCCAGAAGTATACGTTCGCCTATAGAGTCACAACTCAGATGAACTTCAGTAAAGTGACACTGTGCCTAAAATAATGATCAGCTACAGGAGTGATTTCCTGAAAATGACACTTCGGCACTTGGAGTGTCTTCAATGCATGCCAGGAATGTATATAATATGCAAAAGTCAGTAATTTTGAATACTTTGCCGTATTGTCAAAAGCCATCTGACCTTCAGTAAAGCAACCAACACTCTGATCAATCATTCTGTGTGGTGGTGTGAGCATATCGACAATAGATACGATGAATAATGTAAATATAATAATAATAATAATAATAAATAATATAATAACTAATAATAATAATAAAATATAATAATAATAATCACTTCTCAGGAGTACTTCACGGCACTCCAGCGTGGCGTGAAAACCGTCGCAAACTCCCGCGCAATTGATTGATGATTGAATGATATTCGAATTGACGTTTCCAGTGAGCGTTACGAGAAACGATTAGTCCGCTTAGTGTATCTGTGCTGTTTTTATCCCAGGAGGGGCAGAATTCCTTCGCGCGCTGAATGGGAGATACTCGGTCTGGCTGGTCCAGCCCCAAACATGCTCTGAACTCCAGACAACGTACGGCATTGTGTACGGGTAAGTGATAAATAGTAGTAAATGGGAAGGATGTGATAAAAGCGAAATATCACGTGTGGGTCGTGACTTCTTTAGGTGTTCTATTCGGATTCTCCTGGTATTAATTAGGAGAAACTATGAAAACTACGATTTAGAAATTCTTTTTCCCCAGACTAGCAGAATTCCACAAATCTCTTTTCATTTACAATTAGCATAGCTCTTAATATACCAAAACTGTAACTCTTAATGCCTATATAAACCGTTGGCTCAAAGCCTACGACAGTAGCTGGCGAGACTTGCCTGATAGTGGAGTTTACCAAATGAGGATATTTTTTCGTTTTGGAAAAAATGGTGAAAATAAGGGATGAGAAAATCTTTGGGGTATTGTTTATTCAGTGTCGAGATACAAATACTATGTCTCCAATTTTATGGCAAAAAAGCAACAACACATTATTCATTGCCTATTTATAAATTCACGTATACGTACGAAAATATCCATACGTGGATGATAAGTTATTAATGCTACTATTTCCAGATTTTGACGAAATACACTTCTCGGTTCTTAATACGAACAAGTGATGTGCACAGAATGGCAACAACTTTCCTGTGTATTTACCTTCCTTCCTTTGATCTCGGAAGTTTAGAACATGCACAGTACACTCTCTCAGCTGCCTCTACGCCGATCAAAGGTTTATTTTTTTTAAAATTTCCATGTTTCTGCAGTTATTAACGCAGACATTGCGACAAACTAAAAGCACCTCTACATCAGGGACATTTTTAAAGCGAGGCTGCCCGCCTGGAAGCAGCTCCACGTGCCAATTTCAGCCGGCCAAATGGCCAGACCGCGTCGTTGGAGGAATATGCAGATTTCTGCGAAGAACCAGTGGACCACTGCTTCCCTGGCACACACGTGCCTAACATGTTCGCCCTTCGAAACATGTCTGGATAACTACGGTCGGGAACTGTTCGTTTTTACCTCCTGCAGCCACGTTGTGGTCACGGATCCAACAGGTGGCAGCGTCTCATATCTACGCTCCAGTTTGAATCACGTCATGACGTCTAGAGTTATGATGGCAGCCTGTGGTGGTTCACGAACGTACTAAATATCTAGCTGCAAAATGCAGGACAGTTATGTAACTCTAATCCTTATATATTGTGATATTCCTATCTTTGGAATGCATTTCATTTAATAATATGCCTTTTCTTGCACTACACCCGTTTATATAAGTCGTTTGTCAAGAGGACCCCCAGGTACGCAGCGACAGACGTGGGAAGGAATTATTAGGGAGTATGTTTATTAGGACACTTACATGGGATTGGAAGCCTTGGAAGCAGCAACGTTCGTTTTATTGGAACAAAATTTATTGATTTGTCCAGGAATCCAACCCGGACCTCCTTCAGAAAGCGAGCGACTTCGCTGTGATGAGGGGTGTTTTGACGTTTGTTCGTAACCCGGAGTGAACAGAGGAAAGGAGCGATGTAGGGGAATTCGGATTCTGAGAAGGTTAAAAAGATAAATACAGCCTCTCTCGGGTTAATGAACCAAAAATATAAACTGCTATACAATATTTTGTTCGTCTTGTAACTCCGACTACGATTGGTTAAAACGGTTGGCGACAATATTTTCGGGAGATGTAATCGATTGTTGCCATGAAAACTGTGACAACAGTGAGATTAGGTAGTCAGAGAAGAAAAGGAGGCAATTCGCGGTTTTGAGAATGTCTGGATGACGACGAAAGAAAAATGCAATAGCAAAAGGAGAGGGAAAAAGTGGGGCGAGTATTGTTCAGAAGGTATTGAAGAAATCGTTAATTTAGGAATAATGTCAACGCTCGTGGAAATTCAGGTGTTGGTTACAGGATTGTTTATGATGGAACTGTGGATGTGAGATTAAATGCAGACTGAGTAACCGGCTAATGTAGTAGGCTGGAAAGGTTGTGAGGCCGCGAGTATTGATTCCGAGCACGTCAACTCTTCAGTAATTAGTCCCGTTGTGTAGGCCTGTTGTATTCGAGGAGTGCGGCGAAAGAGGAAAGTGAAAGTTGAAGTAGAATGGAGTGAACGTGATGATAAGAGGAGGGCGTGCACATTGGTAGATTGAATTGAGACGCGGTAGTTTAAGATGTACTGAATGAATGATAGAAATGGAGGAGTGGAGATTTGAAAATGTAGATGGTAGGAGAGTCACGGTGAGATAGTCGAAAAACCGAATTGTCGTAGTAATTGAAGCCGGAAGAAGTCTTAAAAATGCAGTTTGTGGTTTAATGAAGAGAGGAGGTTAGATATATTGAAATCGAGATTAAAGATGCATGGCAGAGTTACCGCAGTTGTCGAGACAAATATTTCGAGAATAGCGGCACAGGTGTATGGCGTTGTTGCATGCCAAAGCGTTTTTCGTTTGCAAGGCAACAACAGCATGAATAGCAACAGCAAATAGTGCAGGTACGTGCTACGAGCGGAGTAGAGGGGCTTCAGGGAGAAGACGAGACGAGGAGGGGGCATGGCAGCGCTGGCGTGGCCTGCGCGCGACGAAATCGATGCAAGCGCGACCCAATGACAGCGACAGGAACCGAAGGCGCGGCGGGCGCGCTGCCCGACAGGATAATTAATTTGCGCCTTTTTCAGCAGGGCCTGAGGCCAGGAACATGAGGCGGTGGAAGTTCGTGGAATTAATCGAAATTCAGAAAAAATCGAAAATTAGGTCAAGCTGTATGTCTGCACATGGAGGTCGGGGCGGAGCCAGCCCATGTTTTGGAGGTGGCAACAGACTTTTGTTAAATAATAAACTTTGTTTTTGATTGTATATTATATTTTTTGTAGTGGTATATGATACTAAAAAATATTATTTTATAGCTAATACGCATAATATAATGTATAAATATTTAAATCAAGTTTTTTACAAATAAAAGAAAGAAAAAACGAAAAATGGGCGTCTTTGGAAGGTCCTTGTGGTCCTTCCTTCTGATCCGCTATATGTAAGTGGCTCCCATTGTCTTTACATATGAGATGACAAGAGACGTTATTACACACTATGTACTATAGTCGTACGTCGTCTTTGTTTTAATTACTTGAATATTATTTTAGAAATTTGTATACAACATCCCTCTGTAAAATGTTCAATTAGTTTGTTTAAACTCTTTCTGTCTGTGCGACCGGCGTACTAACCGAGGCGACATAATGATTTCCCGAAAATTCAATGATTACTTATCTATAATTACCAATGATCCACGCAATGGGACGTTCATCGAAAGTGGCAGGGGCGGCCGGGCGCAGAACCCCTGCGCCCGGCAACCCTGCTTCAGCTTCCACTGCTTGTCGTTTCCGCGCGCGCCCCTTTGGTCGCGTAGCGGTGGTGTGAGACGTACCAGAGAATTTGATGCGCAACACACGCCGTCCCTCAGTTCCTGTTCATTCACTTGACTGGTCCATTGCAGCCATTGGGCAACGTTTTATTTTGACAGAATTCTAGAGAAATTGTGTATTATAATGTCTTTTTTAACTTTGTTGTATTGCTTCCGTTTGAAGACGCAGTCCTTTTAGAGGAGAACTAATGTTGTTAAAAAGTGTTAGTGAGTTTGTAGTTTTTAAAAATCTCAAGCGCTCATACACCAGTTTCATGCCTTCAAAATGTTCATGTTGTAATTTCCTCATCGTCTAAATTTAATATAATTCAATGAGATTTTTTTTACATTTTCATGTTTCTTACCCTACCGGAAAATAATCAAGAAATATTGAGAAATATTCCAAAACTAAGTACAATTATGCTACCTATTTATTATTGAACCACAATGTTAGTGCATGGCCTGATGATGATACCAAAGATTCATTTTTAATTTTCTATTCATTAAAAATGAATATCATTGGTATGTATCATATGTTCATCATAGTTGGAAACATAGATAATTCATGTGCCAGCCTGGGATGATAACTGGAGAAGAAAAACTATTTTTTAACAGTATAGTCATCCTCGATGTTTTGCGAATTTTCTACGAAGCTACGTACGAACAACTCTAACAATCTAGTTTGTTTCAGCATAGTTCCGCTACTATGCTAGCGAGCCTCGGCGCTCCCACCGTGCTCTATTACTGCTAGAAGTTCCGTTACTCACGCTGGGGCTGTTCGCCCACCATCTCCTGACGGTTACTACATGCAAATAATTATACGGAGATCCGCAATTTCAAACATAAACTATTTCGGCTCAGCGATCTTTGATTGAAATACTTAAGTCTCTTTCATTACTTGTGAGTAACAGCACAGATAATCTTCAAAGTCAACTGGATACCGAAATGTTCACAAATTATGTGTATTCATCGTATTAAATGTATGCGCCTGTAATTACACGCAAGGAAAAAATGCGTGCAACTTCCTTGCAAAGGTGTCTTAATATATTTTTGAACGTTTCTTTTACTACAACAACATAGAAGTTGTGGACGGCTTTCAGAATAAATGCGGCTATCGTCAAGTTATCTTCAGGGTATGTTAAAGATACAGATTGTTAATTAACACGTAAGAAACACAATAATCTTCATGAGCAAATTAATATTAACATAATTATTAATGTTCTTACGTTAATAAAATTTAACCCTACTGGCTACTCACAATTCATTTATTATCGAATTTCGATACAAACTATCTTAAAAAAAACAAAACAATTTTTGTTCTGTTGAATCGGAACACATTGGAACTGGAAATATCGTTCTGATACAGCTTTGGATGTTTCTCGTATTGTACATTCTGCAATCAAAAATGAAATTATCTCACAATCGTCATAGGCGAATGACACGAGATGTCTGGTTGTTTGCGTTTACTGTTGATGCTGATATATTTGCTCCTTCATGATTGGTAGACATTTTGGAATCGCCTAAAGCAAGGATTAGAAATATTTCTACGTTGTACATCAGTTGGATTCTTAATGAAAACTTTTCTTCGTGTACGTCCACGAGCGCCATATGAATTTTCCAGAGTATAAGTTTTCCCTAGTGTCAGGTTCCACCTCTATAAAAAACATCAGGGGACAATGTGGTTGCCAGGGCCAATAGCGCTTAGAAGAGCTTTTGAGATGAGTGACCTACGCTGGTTGTATTTATTTCGCAGCCCGTGGTCCGTTTTACGAAATGTTTCATCAGTTACTTAGTATTTTTTCATCTACATAAACACTTCTTTTTGATATTTGTTCTTTGTGACCGTGTAATATAGTTTAAAGAATATAATTACAGTTAGAAGTATTAAAAATAGATGTATAAAAATGATATAAGTAATATGTGTCATCTTTATGTTTTGCACCATTGTCTTTAAAAAGTTACAATTATATGGCGTCACCAAGTAATATTATAATAATTTCATAACAGACAGTCGCAGGACGAGGGCATGTTGTTGCGAAGAACCCTAAGACGCGGCCGCACGCCGCGCACATTGACAGCAGCCCCGCCAGCTGAGGAGGGTGCCTCTTAGTAGCGGACCATTTATGACCCTTCAAGTACACACTCGCGCTGACCCACTCTTGCGAGCTAAGGGCACTCAAAGGCAAACAATACGCGCCCGCACGCCTTTTGCCAACGCGCGCCGCGTAAGGAATACAAATCCCAAAGGGTTATTTACAATCAACAGTCGCCGCTGCGATTAGCCTCCGCTACAAATTTATGGCCAGAAAAAAACGCAGGCCCTCGAACAAAGGTGTCGACAGCTTGCGAAGAAGCTTCTGGAATCGCCACAGAGGGAGAGGGAGAGGACGACGGTAGAAAGAGAGATCCCATGGAATTCCGTAAACGGTGCATCCCGGACTGGAGAACTTCAAAATTAAAACGCATTTAGTTTGCGCTATGACTCTGCATCGTCAGGGAAGGGCAGATCTGCAGGTTGGAAACGTTTCGGCGAGCGAAACGGAGTAACTTGACCGAGATGGAGAGAATTCACTTACCAAGCAGATTCACGGATAAGCTTTTTAAGTGAGCGCCTCGGATAAACTTTTTAAGCCGCTCAAATAGCACTTTTAAAGAGACGCTCAAAATAGCACTTTAGATTCTCTCTAAACTACGCTAAGTTCACTACTGAGAGAACATCTCACCTTAGAATTACGTCGGAGAAAACTGGCGGAGATGGGCAGACCGCGTAACTTTCGCATAAGTTATTCCCCACTATGCCATATCGGGCCCATTCAGGCCCGGCAACTAAACCACGCCAGCCCCGTGGGGTCCTCAACTCGCTGATCGCCGATATTGCGACCCGTCGCCCACGCCACGTCCAGAGGAGAACACCCATTGAGGTCGTTTGACCTGAGGCCGCCGCGAGTCTTCGAATAGAAGCCGGCCCACCGGCCGGTCGCCGGGAGCCACGCCAGCACACGTGATTAATCCGGTATTTAATAACGGAATCGAACTATTCTCCGTAGTTATGACCGGGCCCCGCAGGAATATTTGGCGAGAGACTACGAGTGGCGCGCTCAGGCCTTTTTATTGTAGTTAAAATTGCATGAATGTCAGTAATAAGTCATTAATGTTAGAGTTAAGACAATTTTTCCATAACGTTAAGATATGAGTTGTAACGTAAGGTTAGAATAACTGTGCGCTCTCTAGTAACTGCAAATTTCTTCTGGCAGCTCGTTTGCATAAATTCAATTTTGTTAGAAATAATTCAATGGATTGATTTTGACCTCCCTTCACTTCATCCATTCGTTACAGGAACTCAAAACTGCGCCCACATCGGGACATATTCATATATATATATATATTAATATATATATATTATAATATATTATATATATATTATTATATTGTACTTCTCCGTGTGAATTAAAACCAACAAATATGTAAACAAAACGTGTTTCGGGAACAATTATCCTAAAATATCTTGGCTATTTACCGATAATTAACTTAATTATTTTTCTTACACCATCCGTCTTATGATAATTACACAGTTCACTTCCTTACATATATTTATTTACACATTCTTTTTCTACAGTATCAGCCAGTCCAATGCACGCCACGTCCACGACTTACCCAAATTCCCTTGAGCATGAAATGCACGTGGCTGATATTTTGTCACGCTTGTACAAGGCGACTGATATGGCGCCACACCAGCTTTCCGTTTTCGCATCAGGGTTGTTTTGCGCCACTCACTGCAAAGGGACAAAGGCCCCTCCCTCCTCAGGGAGAAATCACTGCAACCATCTACAACTAACGACGTGAGTCCAGCAGGAATCTGGACTTTGGGATGAGAGATAGTCATGTCGAGTTCCGCCCGCAAATATTATTATGTTTATTATTATTATTATTATTATTATTATTATTATTATTATTATTATTATTATTAATTATCATAAGTAATAACTACCATCCGACTCGTGTAGAAGATTACAGCCTGCAAGCAAACTAATCCAACAGCTGACAAGTGGATGCAGCAGCCACGCACAGTGGAATACAAAAAGAGATGATGAAGTGGTCAAAGCAGGTCCACAATTTTGGCATTGAGAACGGGCTTACCTCGCCACTTCCGTGCCAGATTATAAATATGTGCTTGAAACTAGTGAGCACACACTCTACTGGGATCGATCCATTATCACAGACAGACATGTCGGGGCAATAGACCCGATATAAACTTAACATGATACAAACCATCAGCAGGTTTTCCTTGACGATCTATCAATACCCATTCCCACAACATTCGGGAAAATATCCAGAGAAGATCCAGAAGTATACGATTCGCCTATGAGTCACAACTCAGTGGAACTTCAGTAAAGTGACACTGTGCCTAAAATAATATCAGCTACCAGGAGTGATTCCGAAAATGACACTTCGAGCACTGGAGTGTCTTCAATTGCATGCCAGGAATGTATATAATATGCACAAGTCAGTAATTTTGGAATACTTTGCCGTACTTGTCAAAGCCATCTGACCTTCAGTAAAGCAACACACACTGATCAATCATTCTGTGTGGTGGTTGAACATATCGACAATAGATACGTGAATATGTAATTAATAATAATAATAATAATAATAATAATAATAATAATAATAATAATAATAATAATAATAATGCACGTTCTCAGGAGTACTTCAACGGCAACTCCAGCGGTGGCGTGAAAACCGTCGAAACTCCCGCCGCAATTGATTGATTGATTGATTGATTGTCGAATTGACGTTTCCGTGAGCGTTACGAGAAACGATTAGTGCGCTTAGTGTTGTGCGTGTTTTATCCCAGGAGGGGGCAGAGATTTCTTCCGCGCTGAATGGAGATACTCGGTCTGGCTGGTCCAGCCCCAACATGCTCTGAACTCCAGACACGTACGGCAGTGTGGTACGGGTAAGTGTATATGTATGTAAATGGGAAGGATGTGATAAAAGCAGAAATATCACGATGTGGTCGTGGACCTTTCTTTAGGGTTCTATTTCGGGATTCTCCTGGTATTAATAGGAGAAACTATGAAAACTACCGATTTAGAATTCTTCCCCAGACTAGCAGAATTCCACAAATCTCTTTCAATTACAATTAGCATAGCTCTTAATATTACCAAAACTGTAACTCTTATGCCTATCATAACCGTTGGCGTCAAAGACGCTACGACACGTAGCTGGCCAGACTTGCCTGATAGTGGAGTTTTCACCAAAATGAGGATATTTTTCGTTTTGGAAAAAATGGGAAAATAAGGGATGAGAAAATCTTTGGGGATATTAGTTTCATTCGGTGTCGAGATACAAATACTATTGTCTCAATTATTATGAGCAAAAAAGCAACAACACAGTTATTATTGCCTATTTTTACATTCACGTATACGTACGAAGAATATCCATAGTGTATGATAAGTTATGTAATGCTACAATTTTCAGATTTTGACAGAAATACAACTTCTCGGGTCTCTAATACCGAACAAGTGGTGCTACAGAATGGCACAGACTTTCCTGTGTTAGTTACCTTCTTCCTTTGATCTCGGATAGTTATACGAACATGCCATACACTCTTCCCAGCTGCCCTCTACCGCCGATCAAAGTTTATTTTTTTTAAAATTTCAATGTTTCTGCAGTTTAACGCAGACAATTGCGGACAAACTAAACAGCAACCTCTACATCAGGGACATTTTAGAGCCGAGGCCTGCCCGCCCTGGAAGCAGCTCCACGTGCCATATTTCAGCCGGCAAATGCCAGACCGCGTGCGTGGAGGAATATGCAAGATTTCTGCGAAGAACCATGGGTACCACTGCTTCCCTGGCACACACGTTCGCCTAACATGTCGCCCTTCGAACATGTCTGGGATATGACCGGTCGGCAACTTGTTCGTTTTGGACCTCCTGCAGCCACTTTGTGGTCACGGATCCAAACAGCGTGGCAGCGTCTCATATCTACGCTCCATTTGAATCCACGTCATGACGTCTAGAGGTTATGATGGCAGCCTGTGGTGGTTTCACGACGTACTAAATACTCAAGCTCAAAATGCAGGTACAGTTATGTAACTCTAATCCCTTATATATTGTGATATTCCTAATCTTTGGAATGCATTTCATTGTAATAATATGTCTTCTTCTTGGCACTACACCCGTTTATATAAGTCGTTGTCAAGAGGACCCCCAGGTACGCAGCGACCAGACGTGGGAAGGAATTAGTATAGGAGTATGGTTTATTAGGACACTTTACATGGATTGGAAGCCTTTGTGAAGCAGCAACATTCGTTTTATTGGAACAAATTTATATTGGTATTGTCCAGGAATCCAACCCGGACCTCCTTGCAGAAAGGCGAGCGACTTCGCTGTGAGTCAGGGGTTTGTGGGACTTTGTTCGTAACCCAAGAATTTGAAACAGAGGAAAGGAGCGATGTAGGGGAATTCGTATTCTGAGAAGGTTAAAAAGATAAAATACATCCTCTCGGGTTAATGAACAAAAGCATATAAACTGCTATACAATATTTTTTCTTCTTGTAACTCCGACTACAGATGGTTAAAACGGTTGGCGACAATATTTTCGGGAGATGTAAATCGATTGTTGCCATGAAAACTGTGACAACAGGAGATTAGGGTAGTCAGAGAAGATAAAAGGAGGCAATTCGCGGTTTTGAGAATGTCTGGATGACGACGAAGGAAAAATGCAAATAGCAAAAGGAGAGGGAAAAAGTGGGGCGAGTATTGGTTCAGAAGTGTATTGAAGAAATCGTTAATTTAGATAAATGTCAACGCTCGTGGAAATTCAGGTGTTGGTTACAGGATGTTTATATGGACCTGTGGATGTGGAGATTAATGCAGACTGAGTAACCGGCTAATGTAGTAGGCGTGGAAGGGTTGTGGAGGCCGCGAGTATTGATTCCGAGCACGTCAACTCTTCAGGTAATTAGTCCCGTTGGTGTAGTGCCTGTTGTATTCCGAGGAGTGGCGGCGAAAGAGCGAAAGTGAAAGTGTAGTTAGAAGTGGAGGTGAACGTGATGATAGAGGAGGGGCTGCACATGGTGGTAGATTTGAAATGAGACGGCGGTAGTATTAGAGATGGTACTGGAGATGATGATAGAAATGGAGGAGGTGGAGATTTGAAAATGTAGATGGTGGTAGAGTCGGCGGTAGAGATAGTCGAAAATACAGATTGTGGTAGAATTGAAGCCGGAAGAAGTCTTAAAAATGCAGTTTGTGGTTTAACTGAAGAGGAGGAGGTAGAATATTTGAATACGGAGATTCCAGTAGATGCAATGGCAGAGGTACCGCAGGATTGTCGATGACAAATATTTCGGAATAGCGGCCACAGTGGTATGGCGTATGTTGCATGCCAAGGTTTTCGTTTGCAAGGCAACAACAGCAATGAAATGAGCAACGGCAAAATAGTGGCAGTAGTGCTACCGAGCGGAGTAGAGCGGGCTTCAGGGAAAGAAGACGAGGACGATGGAGGGGGCCATGGCAGCGCTGGCGTGGCCTGTCGGCGGCGACGAAATCGATGCGATGCGCGACCCAATGACAGGCGACAGGACGAAGGCGGCGGCGGGCGCGCTGCCCGGACAGGATTAATTAATTTGCGCTTTTTTCAGCAGGGCCTAGGCCAGGGAACATAGGCAGGTGGAAAAGTTCGTGGAATTAATCCGAATTCAGA
Organism: Gryllus bimaculatus; assembly: GCA_017312745.1. Classification (NCBI taxonomy): domain Eukaryota; kingdom Metazoa; phylum Arthropoda; class Insecta; order Orthoptera; family Gryllidae; genus Gryllus; species Gryllus bimaculatus. The sequence goes on from BOPP01000270.1 coordinate 1,133,014, forward strand.
AAAAATCGAAAATTGAGGTCCAAGCTGTATGTCCTGCACAATGGAGGTCAGGGGCGGAGCCAGCCCATCGTTTTGGAGGGGGCCAACAGACTTTTGTTAAATAATAAACATTTGTTTTTGAATTGTATATTATTTTTGTAGTGTATATGATACTAAAAAATATTATTTTTTAGATAATTACATAATTATAATGTAAATAAATATTTAAATCAATTTTTACAAATAAAAGAAAGAAAAAAACGAAAACTGGGCGTTTTGGAGGTCCTTGTGGCCTCCTTCTGGATCCGCTACTAATGTAAGTGGCTCCATTGTCTTTACATATGAATGAAAGAGACGTTTTACACACTACTGTACTATAGTCTGTACGTCGTCTTTGTTGTTAATTACTTGAAATATTATTTTAGAAATTTGTAGTACCACATCTTCTCTGTAAAATGTTCAAATTAGCTTTGTTTGAAACCTTCTTTCTGTCTGTGCGAGCCGGCGTACGTAACCGGAGGCGACATAATGATTTCCGAAAATTCAATTGGATTACTTGATCTAATAATTACCCAATGAATCCCGCAATGGGACGTTCATCGAGCAGTGGCAGGGGCGCCGGGCGGCAGCAACCCCCTGCGCCGGCACCTGGCTCAGCTCCACTCTTGTCGTTTCCGCGCCGCCCCCTTTGGTCGCGTTGAACGCGGTGGTGTGAGACGTACCAGAGAATTTGATGCGCACACACGCGTCTCCAGTTCCTGTTCATTCATTTGACGTGGTCCATTGCAGCATTGGCAACGTTTTATTTTGTGACAGAATTTTAGAAAATTGTGTGATTATAATGTCTTTTTAACTTTGTTGTATTGCTTCGGTTTGAAGACGCAGTCCCTTTTAGAAGGAGAATAATGTTGTTAAAAGTGTTAGTGAGTTTGTAGTTTTAAAAATCTCAGCGCTCATACCACCAGTTTCATGCACTTCAATAATGTTCATGTTTGTTAATTTCCATCGTCTAATTGTATATAAATTTCAATGAGATTTTTTTTACAGTTTCATGGTTTTTACCCTACCGGAAAATAATCAAGAAATATTGAGAAATATTCCAAAACGTAAGTACAATTATGCTACCTATTTATTTTTGAACACTAATGTTAGTGATGGCTGATGAGATACAAAGAATTCATTTTTAATTTTCTATTCATAATATATGTAATTCATTGGTATGTATCATATGTTCATCATATGCATTGGAAACATAGATAATTCAGTGCAGCCTGGGATGATAACTGAAGAAAGAAAAACATATTTTTAACATGTAATAGTCATCCCTCGATGTTTGCGTGTTATCTACGAAGCATACGTACGAAAACCATCTAACAATCTAGTTTGTTTCAGCATAGTCCGCTACTATGCCTAGGAGCCTCGGCGCTCCCACCTGCTTCTGATTACTGCTAGAAGTTCCGTTACTCACCGCTGGCGCGCTGTTCACCCACCATTCCTCATCGGTTACTACATGCAAATAATATACGGAGATCCGCATTTCAAACATAAAACTTTTCGGCTCAGCGACTTTGAATTGAAATACTTAAGTCTCTTCATTACTTTGTGAGTAACAGCAGCAGTATTCTTCAAGATCACTGGTACAAAATGTTCACAAATTATGTTATTCATCGTTATTAAATGTATTGCGCTGTAATTACACGCAAGGAAACTACTTCCTTGCAAAGGTGGCTTAATATATTTTTGAACGTTTCTTTTTACAACAAACATTGGAAGTTGTGGTACGGCTTTCAGAATAAATTGCGCTATCGTCAAGTATCTTCAGGGTTATTTAAAGAACAGATTGATTAATTTAACACGTCAAGAAACACAATAATCTTCACATAGCAAATTAATATTAACATAATTATTAATGTTTCTTAACGTTAATAAAATATTTAACCCTTACCTTGGCTACCTCACAATTCAGTTTATTCTCGAATTTCGATACAAACTACTCTCAAATAAAACAAACAATTTTTGTTTCTGTTGAATGGGAACACATTGGAACTGGGATATATCGTCTGATACAGCTTTGGATGTTTCTCGTATTGTAACATTCTGCAATCAAAAGTGATAAATTATCTCACAATCGTCATAGGCAATCACGAGATGTCTGGTTGTTTGCTGTTTACTGTTGATGTCTGATATATTGCTCCTTCATTGTTGTGAAATTTGGAATCGGCCTAAGCAAAGGATTAGAAATAATTTCTACGTTGTACATCAGTTGATCTTAATGAAAACCTTTTCTTCGTGTACGTCCACGAGAGCGCCAATATGAATTTCCAGAGTACTAAGTTTCCCTAGTGTCAGGTTCCACCTCTATAAAAACATAGGGGACAATGTGTTTGCCAGGGCAATAGCGCTTAGAAGAGCTTTTTGATGAGTGACCTACCTGGGTTGTATTTATTCCAGCGCCCGTGGTCCGTTTTAGAACTAGTTTCATCCAGTTACTTAGTGATTTTTTCATCTACAGTAAACACTTCTATTTTGAATTTGTTCTTTGTGACCGTGTAATATAGTTTAAAGAATTAATACAGTTAGAAAGTATAAAAATAGATGGTATAAAAACTGATAAAGTAATATGTGTCATCTTTTTCGTTTTCAGCCATTGTCTTTAAAAAGTTACATATATAGTGGCGTCACCAAATAATATTATAATAATTTCATAACAGACAGTCGCAGGACGGGGCATTTGTTGCGAAGAACCCTAACGACCGCCCGGCCG
>BOPP01000270.1:1137150-1151010 GCA_017312745.1 Gryllus bimaculatus
GGCCCAGCCCGCACATTGACACACGCCCGCGCAGCTGAGAGGTGCCTTAGTAGCAGGACCATTTATGACCTTCAAGTACACCTCGCGCTGCCACTCTTGCGAGCTACAGGGCACTCAAGGCAAACAATACGCGCCCGCACGCCTTTTCCACCGCGCCGCGTAAGGAATCAAATTCGCAAAGGTTATTTACAACTCAACAGTCGCCGACTGCCGATTAGCCTCCGCTACAAATTTATGCCAGAAAAAAAGCAACCGCTCGAACAAGTGTTCGACAGCTGCGAAGAAGCTTCTGGAATCGCCACAGAGGAGAAGAGGAGAGGGACGACGGTAGAAAGAGAATCCCATGGAAAATTCCGTAAACGGTGCATCCCGACTGGAGAACTTCAAAATTAAAACGCATTTAGTTTGCGCCTATGACGTCTCATCGTGAGGGAAGGGGCAGATCTGCAGGTTGGAAACGTTTTGGAGGAGAAACGGAGTAACTTGAACGAGATGTGCAGAGGAACTTCACTTACCAAGCAGATTCACGGATAAGCTTTTTAAGTGAGACGCTCGGATAAACTTTTTTAAGCCGCTCAAATAGCACTTTTTAAAAGAGACGCTCAAAATAGCACTTAATTCTCTCTAAACTACGCCTATCACTACTGAGAGAACATCCTTCACCTTAGAATTACCGCGGAGAAACTTGGCGGAGATGGCGAGACCGCGTAACTTCGCATAAGTTGATCTCATCCCACTGCCATATCGCCCATTCAGCCCGCAACAAACCACGCAGCACCCGTGTCCTAACTGACTGAGTCGGCGATATTGACCGCCCACGCCACGTCCAGTGAGGAGGACACCCATGAGGTCGTTGACCTGAGCCGCCGCGTCTTCGAATAGAACCGCCACCCGCCGGTCTGCGGAGCACGCCAGCCAGGTGATTAATCCGGTATTTAACGGATCGAACTATTCCCGTAGTTATGACGCGGGCCCGCGCCAGGACATTTTGGCGAGAGACTACGAGTGGCGCGCTCAGGCCTTTTTATTGTAGTTAAATATGCATGATTGTCAGTAATTAAGTCATTAATGTTAGAGTTAAGAAATTTTTCCATTAACTGTTAAGATTATGAGTTCGTAACGTAAGGTTAGCAAGTAATCTGTGTCGCTCTCTAGTAACCTGCAATTTCTCTGGCAGCTCATTTGCATAAATTCAATTTTGTTAGAAATAATTCAATGGATTGATTTATGACCTCCCTTCACTTCATCCATTCGTTACAGGAACTCAAAACCTGCGCCCGACATTCGACATATATATATATATATATATATTAATATATATATATATATAATATATTATATATATATTATATATTGTAACTCTCCGTGGTGAATTAAAACCAACAGAATATGTAAACAAAAACGTGTATTCGGGAACAATTATACACTAAAATATACTTGGCTATTTACAGATAATTAACTTAATTATTTTTCTTACACCATCTCTTATGATATTCACAGTTCACTTCCTTACATATATTTATTTACACAGTTCTCTTCTTCTACAGTATCAGCCAGTCCAATGCACTGCCACGGTCACTGCACTTGACCCAAATTCCCTATATATATATATATATATAGGGTGTCCCATTTAACTTGACAACGTGAAATGACAAAAAATAAGCGATGTACGAAAAATTGGGCCGAGACCAAATCTTAACAGTTTTGAAGGGGGAATCATTCTATGCTAAAATTAGCATCAAAACTTAAATAGGAACCCCCATTTTTTTATTTCAGATTCGGATTTTACGGACAAAAATACATAAGCTTGGCCTGAAACTTTTTCTGATTTGTGATAGATGGATCTGCAATCGCAAAAAGTTAATTTCTGAAGATTTCCGACTGTAATTGGAGTGGTTTTGAGTGTGGCCTCAGGGCACCCCGTCAATTTGTTGGTAGCGTCTCTCCATGGCCCGTGCCTACAGTACTTATCCGATATTTATTAAGCATCCGATATTTATTAAGCATTTTCCTTTCTGAACTAACATTTCTCCTTGTTGCATCATGGATTATGTAAATGTGCAAGAAAAAATTGAAATGATTTTTATTTACGGCGAAGTTGGGAGAAATGTTGACGCTGCTCTTAATTTGTACTGTTAATTTGTATTTGTTTTCCTGACAGAGTACGATCGCGTTCTTCTTTCGTTAGAATTGTTCAACAATTCTCTACTGACGGAAGTGTACAACCGAAGAAAAGAACACGTAGACTTTCTGCTACTGGAGAATATGATCAAATATCAGTACTGGCTGCAGTAGCTCATAATCCACATGCGAGTGTTCGAGATGCCTCATATCACTGTAAGTGGCCAAAATTCCACCATGTATTAAGGCGGCCCTCGCGTCACGCGAATGGTCGGCGGCCAGCACCAAAGCGGCCACAATGTGAAACTTCGTCCGTGCGCTGGCTCCCGTAAGGATCGGTGAAGTGCCGTTGCTGTTACACACTAGCGGGCTAGGGTTTTAGTTGCTTGAGAACCCAACATACATGACATCAATATTTTTTTGTACCTATCGTTGCATTTTCAATAATATATTTTAATTGTTTAAAAATAGTTTTATTTGATAACACCTTTCGAGTTCACATGACAAATCAAATATTCCAGTCTTATCAGTTTTCCGAATTTTGTTTTATCTTCAATTGCGAATTACCTGAATATTTTAGTAAATATTAAGGAGTGCGAATATTATACGATATTTATAAGAATTAATTACGTAATCCATGTTGTACAGCTTTCAGGTTTTACGTTTTACAAGAAATTGTTGTGATAGCGACTTACCTATGCCTGACAGCGTGTTGCGTGCATCTTGATTTCTGCAAGACACCACTGGCCGCAGAGACCGATCTGCAAAAGAAATTAAAATATTAGCCTTGCTGCACTTCGTAAATAACACACGTTTTCTTGGGAGTTTGCTGTAAAGTATTTTAAAATATTCAAGAATTTTTGATCGAGCACTGTTGCATTTTTGAAACATACAAAACAGCCCCATATAATATTGCAAATACATGAGTTTTAGCACTTTGAAGCACCGTTGCAGGAATGCTACGAACCGTTTTACATTAGTTTGCTGACCTGTTGCGTAGATAGCTTCACATAACAACAATAATATATAATATAACAATATTTTATTGAGTCACCTATACAATTACAATTCAGTGTAACAAGTCAATATATACTGGATGGAAAGTTAGTAAGAAAGTTAAATTTCTGTTCAGTAGCAAAACAAGGGGTCATTTCAGCATTTGCTGAAGAGACCAGAGAAACGACGAAAAAACTGATCAAGAATGGGTTATTGACCTAGGAATTATACTACGATACTTGTTACAGATAGATTAAGATATTATTCACTACATAATTATGTTTAAAAGAAAAATAATTTAACATTTAGGATTAGTACTGTTTCATAATGAAAGTAAAACTGGAATTTACTTCTTATTGTCATTTTACTACTACTTATAGTAGTAATGATAATAAGAGAACATGATATCAATTATGGTAACAACTACGTATAATTGAACACTATTAGTACATTCTTTGCTTTATCTTGAAATGGGTTGGCAAGTTTCGGTCAGTGTTTTTTTCTATTTTTTCACTTAGTCCTATTGCAGCACCTAATACATCTAGCAAATCCAAGGAGAACGAAATATACATTTTGGTCTGGCATTCTCCTTCGACTTTGGTCCAACTGCAATTTAACACAGATAGGACGGGATATGCCAGTTTTTTTTGCTTTAGCTTGAAACAGTCAACATGATGCAGAAAATGAAATTGGATAACAATTTTTATTTATTTACATTTTTTAAGGGAAGTTTTGTTAGGATTTGAATATTTCTTCACACTGTAGAGCATGTTGTTAAGCAAGATAACTTTCCATTTACTTTTAAATACATGAATTGTATTTATGTTTTTAATATCATTGCCCACTTTGTGATGCAATGCTTTCTATTAGAACATATTTTTTGATAAAGTGTAGTGTCAGAGTGCGGAACATGTAGGTTATTCTTTTGACGAATGTTGTAGTTGTGTACATGAGAAGTAAGTGTCTTTGTTTTCCACGAGAATTTTCTTCTTGAAGAACACTATTTCAAATGTATACATGCATGAGAGAGGAAGAGTCTTTAGTTTATTGAACAAGGGTTTGCAATACTCCAGCTGATAAATGCTGGTCATTGTTTACAGTATTCTTTTTTGGATAACAAATGTGCGAGCGCTTTTATGGGCATTTCCCCAGAATATTATTCCAGATCTTAGGTGTGATTGCACATTTGCAAAACATATTGTTCAAAGTGCCTCAATGTTGGAGCTTGACCTAAGGGTGTCTAGGGCATAGCAAGATTTGGTGAGCTTCCTGTTAAGATTTGAGATGTGAGCATTCCATTTGAGGTTTTCTTGGATCTTAGACCGAAGAAGGTAGTTCCATGAAATATCGTTGCCGTTTATTATTTATGAGCAAGTGCAGTGAGAGGTTTCCTTTGGATTAGGTATTCATGAAGTTTGGAGACTGTCTTGCTGGTGATTATGAGAGTATTTATTTGAACCATTTTGACTAGTGAATGCAAGGTTTTGTGAGTTTCTTTTTCTAATGATTGTTGTGTTTTTGCATTGATGATTATTTTTTGTGTCAATCGCAAATAAAATTATTTTGTTATTCACTAAATCCAAAGGCATGGCACCCCCATACATATATCATCTGAGGACAGGTGTAGTATGAGGAGACTTTGTTTTCTTTAGTGTGTTGGAGGGCAACTACTTGTCTACGGTTTGAGAAATATGATTTGATCCATTGGCCTGCAATGCCTCGAATCCCTAGCATTTCTAGTTTTCTTAAAAGTATATGATGGTCAATGATGTCAAAGGCTATTGACAAATCTAAGAAAAGGCCAATGGGAATTTCCTTCTGATTAAGTGCAACAAGTACATTATTTAATAAGGAGAAGATGACTGTGGCTGCGAATCTATTACTCCTGAAGTCCTGTTGTGCATTCGTGAAAATGCACTGCATTCAGAAACTGTTGAGTCTATCGTTGGAAAGCCTTTCCAGACTTTTTGGAAATTTTGATAGCAAGGACATAGGTCTGTAGTTTATTGGATTATAACCATTGTCCTTTTTAAAAAATGGATTTTGAATATATATGGGAATATACCGGTTTTTAGAGAGTGATTTGTTTGGTGTAAAAATGGTATGAGAGAGTGGTGACACAGTGATTGATAAAAAAATCTGGAATGTTATCCAGACCTGCTGAGAATTTATTCTTCATTTATCCAATGATTTTAAAAATTTCAGGGGGTGGTTTCATATAAAAATATGGAATTAACGATTTGTGTAACATTAATGTTTGGTTGCTGTGTTTTATTGTTAGAGAGTGGTGAGAGATTAATTTTTTACCAATTTGTGAAAAGTGTTCATGTAACATATGAGCTATTTCTTGTGGCTCTTGCAAAGTTTGGTTTTTGAAGGGGAACTATATTTTTCGATTATTATACGTTGATTATGTAGCATTATTAATAATGTACCACATAGCTTCTGTTTTGTTATGTACATTTTCAATGTACATATCATTTGTCATAATTTTTGGTTGTATGGTTACTTTTCTGTATTTTGTAATTGGTATTTTGTAATATTTGGTTGTATGGTTATCGAATTCTGTATTTTGTAATATGTAATGAAGTTGGAGTTACATTTGTTATTTGTTAGTATTTTATACATGTTGCGTTTTCTTTCACATTACACTTAGGTGGCTTTGGTAATCCACGAATTGCTTTTTTATTTGGATCTTTTTGAGTTTTTAAATGAAAATGGAATTGAAATGTCATAAGTATTTATTTATGAATGAATTAAACTTATCATTTGAATCAATTTACCTTATATACTTCATTTCAATTTCCGAATCTGAGTAAGTTTTGAAATTTAATTATGTTTCGTTGGGAATAGTTATGCGTTTCTTGGTAAGTTTGTGATTTTTGTTTCTGTATGAAGATTATTAAGGGATGAGAGTCCCCGTCCATGTGTCGGTCATACTTTACAACGTAAGATGGTCGCTATGGTGTGGCGTTTCTTTAATCTCTTGTTCTCTCAAATTGTCTCAAAGAGGATGTAGGATTTTTGCCTGCAAATTTGGAGACTAATGTAACTATTTTGGGTGGAGTTGATTAACTAGATTGCTTAATGAGGAACTACAAAATCAAACTGCGCAGCAAACGAGAATACGAAATTGTTTAATCACTTTCTGATCTGACAATGTGCAATTCATGTCTTTTGTTTGGTGTAATCAGATCTAAGTTCAGAGTAGAAATAGCAGAAACATGTGAATGCCAAACGAAACACCGGATCTGACGTGGAAAATGCAATTCAGGAAAAGAAGGAAAAGGGTTCTGCTTAAAGAGCTATATTGTAACCAAAATGAACCTGCTCCGTGTTGGACATGCCTCTTTTCAACGAGCCTTATATCTTTCCAATTCATCAAATATCTTTAACTAAACTTATTTTATAATTCCCCAAGCTGGGTAATTATTTGTATCGTCTTATGATTCTTCACATTTAATTTGCTCTGCTATGCTCATAAGTTTACTGCTCTAATTACTCATAGTTTGGCTAGCTGTTTTTTTAAATGTTGCATGAGTTGAACACACAACTTATATAACCTACCCGGTTGCACGTAGGCGTGCAATTCTGTACATGCAGATTCCTGGAACTTCTGTGGTATTTACTATCTATTGAATTTATGGCAATCAAATGAAAATCAGCCTTTTTCTTTCCAAAACAGAAAAATATTATTTTTTAAATTTCTATAACGTAGCTTGACTGGTTATTAATCCATGCCTCCCAAGTTCGTGAATTACAAGAATGTCTTCTCCAAACAGGGGAGTCCTGGGTCTCTGTGGTGGTATTGATGCCACTGATCGTCGGTGTACTTGAATGAACCTGACTGTTGTAATGTACTGCGCTAATTCGGCAAATCCCTCATGTGCTCTACATATGGGGTCCGCGAGCTTTCCCTCACAGAGGCTTCGGAGTCATTGCGCGCGAGGTTCGCGAGCGGTGAGGTTGCTCAGCAGAGCCCGTCACTACTGCGTTCCACCGGGCAAACGTGTGGTCGTAAACATTGTTCACGTTGACGGTGATTCTGCTTGTCAACGTCAAGGGATTCATTTTACTGTATGAAAACGGGATATGCTTCAGAACAGGGGCAGCATTAGTCAAGCCCTGCACCTAGTCAACAATGACATCAACTACGCAGCTATTGGTGAAGTGGCTGTATTTCCACAATCCTCTTCCACGTGAGAAGAAATGGACATCCAACTGCAGGCAGCCATGGACCAGCAAAGCAGTGACTGCGGCAATGCAGTGGCTTCCAACCTCTCAACCTTAGAGGGCACGGCCTTCCCAATAGCAGCGAACAACGGCGATCATCGAAAAAGGTCAGCGAGTGACCCCGACAATACACAAGACGCGAAGAAGAAAGTGCGGGTTCTGAATGTGACGGTGAACAGTCAGTTCCAACCAGTTTAGAATACAACGTACCAATCGGCAACAGATTTGATTCTTTAAGTGAAGTCAACCTTAGCCTCGAATATCGCCTATCTAAATAAAAACAGTAGTGAACAAACGAACAATGCAAATAAAATCCCTCCTATTTTCGTAGCCAACAATCCTAATATAAATAATTTCATAACAGTATTATCTAAAATTATTGCGGCGCTCAAAACTACAGAATTCTGGAAATTACGAAGCAGCGATGAGTATATATATATGATGAGCGATGAGCCCGGCGCACGGTGACGACGCTTTCTGCCTTGCGACGGTTCGAGTGAGAAAGTGAAAGCTAGTTATGCTAAACAGTACGTACTTTCTTACCGTATTTTCCCTAAAAATTATGCGAACATTACTCAAAAACTTTCCAAAAATTGTACTTGACCTTATTTCAAACACAATATTTGAAGATCAAATTTCATTAAATTTTAGTTATAGGAAGACTTAAAAACATTTTGAACTTTTGCAATTTTCGAAAAATCAGCGATTTTAATCAACATGAGACGCCGTTCTCGTAAGCGTTATTCCCTCTATCCCACAAAAAAATTTAAAAAAAAATCAATGGACTTTTTTTTTAATTTCAAAAATGTCCCCGGGGCTTCATGTAAAGTAACTCCAAAATTAAAATACCGGTTTCAAATTCAAGAGGTCTAGATATCAGCCAAATCGATTGGAGAACATCAATTTTTGGAAAAATCGGCTGACCGGTTTAGTCGCTAGCGTTGTTCACAGACGGTCGGTCACAAGTATTGACGTCATTAGGTTTGATCAAGGATTCTAGCTACACCACGTGATAAAGGAAATTTAGAAATTTAGCAACTGGAATCATACACTTTTTCGTTCCGAGGGTCCTGAAGGAATTTTTCTGCCTTCTTTTCGAGCATTACATATCTTTCTCTCTTCTCTGTAGGGAGAAAGTAATACTAATAATTAAATTACTTTCTGACATTTTATGTTTTAGAGATTAATTTCTAAACCAATTACAAATACTAGGCTCCTGCACAATTCCCCGATAGCAATGTTAGTCCGTCGCGTCATCAGATGGTAGTGTTTGCAACGTATTGTATACGTCATGTGGGAGGTTTACGCTCTCCTTCACACTCGCGCAGCGCGCTGGTGGCCACCACATTCCGTCGCTCCGATTCAGGCGCCTCAGAGACGTGTCCAGAGGACACAGGGAGGAGAAAGTTTTAAAGATGATGCATGATGTAGTGAAATGTAAAGAAAAATCCCATTTTTCGTGAGATGTGAAATTTTAAATATGTTTCTCAAGACTGCTCTTCCACAATCGATACCATTTGTATGTTAGAAGGTTAATATTATCTGACATCGAAGAATATTTAAAAATAAAGTTTTTAATTAGCTGTAGTTGAATGATGTTTTGAATTTATTTCCAATAGAATGATTATTGATTCTTTCTCTTTGTTGGTTACATCATTGTATTGCAATAAATCACTTTATTTTGAAATATAAATTTGAAAGTGATAAAAAGACAGCGGAAAATGATTTTTTGTTAGAATAACAAAGAAGATTTTAATGTCAAGCACAGCTATACTTTTATCTTCTGTATGAATGATATTTGACAAATCAAATTATTAAAAAATTTCATTTAAGTTGCGTCTAAAACATTTATTTCTACAATCTGTAACAATGAAGTTCGAATGAATGCATATTTAAGATGAATGCCTAGACAATTATGAAATAAAAACAAAGACATTTAGGAGAAAATATATTTATTTTCATTACATCTAAAACTTATTGAGGAAAAAGTAATATAATGGATTTTATAAATATAATATTCATTATATCTAATAACTAATTATTGCAATTCTGAACTTAAAAGTAACTTACGTGAATAATCATTCATGCTTCGAACAAGGATTCACTCCGTGGACCAGAAACGCATAAACACTTGAATATTTGGAGGCGGTTTGCTGTTCATTTTTGACGGCCTTGCCCTAATGTGCTCTATCTGACGACACGTGGCGCGCTGCCGTTCGATTCCCTGAGACCGTCTTCGGCCTTGACACGCGCCGGCGCGCTTGTGCCAGCCGACGGCCCTGCACGGCGAAGTACTCGCAACATCCCAACTCACAAGCTGTGCAAGAGGACCAGAAACATTTTTCCTTCAATGGTAGTATTTGTTTTAGACTTAGAAAATACATCGCAGATTGTAAAGAGGAAATAAATAAATACCATATTTGTCATGTGTAAGAATTAAGCAAAATGTCTAACATTTATCTTAAAATGGTCATTTAAAAGAAATTTAATCTCAATTAATATTAAAGACCGACTTACACTGAAATAAAGATATATAAGAATGTGGAATGATAATTTAATTACACACATGCACGAAGACAAGTAGTACATACATTAATGTCACATGTAGGGACGAAGTTCGTCTTAGCAAGTTGTCTTTTTAGAATGTGCATGCTGATAATGTGTTAATAGTTTAACAGGACTATCAAAAAACACACCTAGTGTGCACACCCACCAGACTTAGACCTGCAACCCATATGGGCGTGGGAAAATGTTTGCAACAGCACCCACCATGGCCCCTGGAAGGGGCGGGGGGGCCGGCGGGGGCGGGGAGCGGTGGGGCGGACGGGGTAAGTTGGAAACCTGGCCCATATCCTCCCGATAACCATAACAATTCGCCCATGCGCTTGTATGGCTAAAATTATGAAGTCCATGAACCTGGTGAGGGGTCCGCTCACAGTTTGAAACTTACTCGCGGATGTGGTTCTCTCCCACGAGAGGCATAAAATGTCGTTAGAATTGGGGGTTTTGGATTCGCTTGTTAATGTATTCCCCTTACCCATTTCTGTAGAAAAATATATTTATAACGTAAAAAATGAACATTTTAACCAAAATGTTAATTTCGAAATTAAAAACAAAAATATTCATAGAAAGATAAAGAGCTCTTTTCAGAGATATTTTTTTTTTTTTTAAAAATCCAAAATAAATACTTTATTACACTAATAGAGGAGCAGTACTTTTTAAATACAGTTCATTTTGACAAAAAAAATAACGGAATAAGAGAAAATAACAAAAAAAAAAAAAAAAAAAAAGAAGGAAGAAAACGAACACGCAATGGATCCAAAATCCACTGCTAGAGCTCAGGAAAAAGAAACCGCTTCTTACCAATGAGCCAAACAAACACTATTATCTAGCCTTAATTAGTTACAAAATATTGATTGGCCAAATTCGGAAACTATTTTGAATGAAATGTCTCCAAGCATATTCCATAATTACAAATAACTGTTGGATAATAGCAGTCTTCTATCGAACGGAATTAAAAACACGAACTTGTCTAAAATATTTTGGCTTGCATACAGGACTCCTACCAACTTACGGGCACCCTCATCACTTCTAAACGTTCCCGATATCGGCTTACATTTTCGTCAACTATGCGAATCGCTCGCAAGTATATGGTGTAGAATATTGTTTGAATATTTCAGTTTGACAATTTAAACCATCTTTGAATTTTAAATGGAACCACTGTATTATTTTCTCACTAGCATTAATAGAAAACCATCATGTAAACACTCATTAGTAATTGATGTGTTATAGTGCCATTAAATTATACTTAGGACTGAGATATTATAATTAAACGTGCAATATTGTTCTGTACTGCCGTCGCTACTGTCGCTATTTGGCGAACGTGACCTTCGCGCCCTCTCACCCTCTCCCCGTAAAAGTGCCCCCGCACCACGAAAGGACAACCTTCCCCAAAAGAACAGTCGATTGTATATTTACAGTTGAAATCTAATAATTTAATTTAAAAATCACATCGAAGTATAAATCTTTCTCTTTCTCAAATACTATCAAACCAAAAACTTAACATGTTTACATCATTGCTTCCGTCTATTTACATTCTATCTATTGCTAGTAAAAATACTGTTTCCATTTAAAAAATTAAAGATGATAAATTTCACGGAACTACAATATTTTGAAAAATATTCCTTAAAGGACATACTTATGCCTCATGATTTCACATTGTTGAGCCGACAAACTACCATTTCATATTCGTGAACCGATAGAACGTTATGGGATGGCCACGTAGTTGTGAACCCCCTGTGAACATATAACAAATAAAAATAATGACTGTAGTTTGTGCATCCCCTGCAAAAAAAATATGGTTTGTTTAGTTTAAATTTTGAAATACTGTTGCCCTTCACAACAATTGAACTTATACCTAATGAACAAATGGAAATGAATTCGACCAGTTGCTCTAAATTCTATTTTGAAGGCGTGATTGCCTTCCTGATTGTATCTTTTTCTTGCTTCCATTGATGGTATTTTATTTATTTACTGAGCGCATTTTCCATGTCAGTTTTGCTCTCTACGAATAAAAAATCATTTATATTTTTGTAAAAGTGAAAAATAATAGAGCATTATTAATGCCTTAAGCATGATAAGTGATACTGAAAATATTAGTGTGGTAATTCAGCAGTTATGTTGCTGATCTTCATATTTGATAAAAAATCTCACCATATATCTGTGCGTCGTTAACACGAGGGCCAGAACGTTAGGTTGGTGAAATACGCTGCGCGGGGAGGAAGGATTAAGCCTGAACATCCGGAGTTTCGCTCTGCGGTTGACTCATGTAGACCGCAGACCACAAAAAATACCTTGGCTGTAAACTCCGAGATGATACTAGTGATAGGCCTCAACCGAAGCAGCGAGCCAACCCAAGAATCCAGAGTCGGTGGGCGTAATAAACCAAGCTGGCCAGCCGGTCTCCCCAAGCGGCCGGCCTATCTATGAACAGAACAAATGGTGGCGGTGCACCTCTTCAACTATTTAACGCGACGCCAATCTTGCCCCGTTCTCTTCAAGTTTCTTGGTAGCTTGTACGTGTATTACAAGGAGGTTAGGATGAGGGCCGAGATGTCCGGAAGTACAGCCAGACATCTCACAATGCTGTAGGCACACCGGTCGCCACGACCGGCCGTTAACTTTTGCGTCAGGCCATGTAACGTATTGTCACGACAGAGCTCGACCGGCCCGCATCCCCGTGGCTTGTATTCTTCTCGTAAAGCAGTGTTCGAAAGGAAAAGGGTGCCGAGTTTTTAATATTGCAATTCATTGTAACTTGTACTTAATCTTTGAATTATTATTTTTATTTTGTTATTGAAATTATTTCTTATTTCACACCACATATATTGAAATAGAAATGAATAATAACACTACTTGTAAAAATACTTTAAAGAAAAGTTTTTCACCAAAAATATGTTTTCACCAAGAAATAACAAAAAATACTTTAATTTAAAATGTCAAATTAGGAGTTTTAAATTTTTACTCAACTTTCTCGTAATCACTAACATTCTTGATATTATATATATTCTATTGTTTTGACTCTCAGTACCAAGGGAATTAAACAAAACATTTAGTACCTGAATGTTTTAAAACAATGATATGCCATTTTTTTGTTTTTCTCAAAACAGACTGAAATCGGAAAAAAGTCCCATTTTCAAACTAACCCCTGGATCTAATGTTAACGGCCAATTTTTACATATTTTGATTGTTTTCACGTGAGTTGGGACTTTTGCTTAGTTTTGAAATAAAAAATAATTGTGATAAAGTTTTGTGTTATTGGATCCTTGTTCATACGCTAGCTGAAATCTTTTAAAAAAGCTCCGAAACAATGGCCCGTCCAAACCCACCATAGCCTAAATCGTTATTTAAAAAGCTTCGAGCAATACCAGGACTAAATTCTATTGTTGTTATCTCCGACACTACATAATGCAACAATATTTTTAATACAACTTGATCAATTTTCTAATTTCTTCACAATTGAAATATTCGCCTTCTTCGCGACACGAATTATCCACAGTTCATGCATAAAATTATCACAACAAAGTAAAGGATATCATAGTGATTTATTGCACTGTATGATAAATTATCTATGTAGGGGGAAGCCGAACCCGCAACTCACGAGTGCTAGCAACCACTTGATACTACCCATTCTCGATCTTGCTGCGCTCCCTCTTATAACTAACACATTTTATATTTAACAAAAACTTGAAAGAAGACAACGTTTACAAAATTAAGTCACATTGACCTTTTACTGCAGGAATCACGAAAGTCTTTCCTCAGTTTACAACTATTTTGCTCTCAGGATGTTAAAATATTTTAAATGTTCTCAATGAGATCGACGATCTACAAACATCAGTTTCGGAAAAAACGATAAGATTAGAGCTGTCGCAAGCAAGGATGTCCAGCTGCCATCAACCTATCGGTCAAGCATTTTCGACGCGAACTTTGTTTCAAGTACTGTCCATACTA
>BOPP01000270.1:1188579-1198804 GCA_017312745.1 Gryllus bimaculatus
AGCTCCGGGCTCGCTCGCCGTGCACGGCGATGTACTTTTTTTTGAAATTATCTCAATTTGTCGGTTTCCGAAAAGTAAAATTGAAATATTACTTTAGAAATATTACCGAAGAGTAAAAACTCGTACTGAATGGAAAATTTTACATTGGAAAATTTGGATCCGTTTCTAAGAAAATGACGTTTAACCGTAACTGTAAATACGAAATTTGAAGCTTTCTATCACAGAAATTGTTTGAGTTTTCGATAAACTTCATTTGAAATCATTTGCAGCACTTTCATTGACAGATTATCTGTAGAAACCGCTGGAAATTTGCGTATTAACGGCGTGAGACATTTTCTTAAATATTACCCTCATGATTTTTTTGAAAAAAACAAAGAGTACACCAAAATTAATTTTATGTAGTCTTAACGAGTGAAAATATCAGTATCCGTAAGAAACGTTCCAAGAATAATTTGTGCCGTTTTTGAGAAAATGGCGTTTAAAGATTTCTAAAGATGCGAAAATTTGAGCTCGTTTTTACAAAAAAGTATTGAATTTTGAAATAAAATATAATATAAAATTTAAAAGACGTGTACTCGTAAATGCAATTGTGTAAATAAATCGCCGATAATGTAAATATTTACGAGAAACTAGTCAAAAAAATTTTTTTGGGGTATTTTTGAAAAAAAAACACTAAAATAGAGCAAAATATCATTTATGTCATCTCATAACGTACATTTAGCACTATTTCTACCAAACGTTTAAGAAAAAAAAACATTGGAAGCAGTTTTCGAGAAAATCTTGTTTTTGTTATTTTTTAAAATTGCATGTAGTACTTCAAGCAATATTGCGCAAAAACTACTAAAAATTACAAAATAATGTACATGAACCTAATGAAAGAACTATTTATGAAAAACAAATTTCAATTGAAGAAAAATCTTTATCTTCAATTTTGTAGTT
The DNA here is from genome assembly GCA_017312745.1 of Gryllus bimaculatus. Taxonomy (NCBI): domain Eukaryota; kingdom Metazoa; phylum Arthropoda; class Insecta; order Orthoptera; family Gryllidae; genus Gryllus; species Gryllus bimaculatus. The sequence goes on from BOPP01000270.1 coordinate 1,189,519, forward strand.
GTAAGAAGACGCCGAAAAATTCAAACTTTTGCAATTATCGAAAATTCAGAGTGAAATGTGAAAATTGGACCCATGCCACCTTTGTAGGTGTACTTTACTCTATTTTTACAATAAATTAAAAGAAAAAAATTGGAGTTGTTTTTGAGAACATTTTGGAAACATCCCAGGGGCATGTTAATGAAAAATACCCCCAAATTGTAAGATCGTTTGTCAAAGTCTCAAAGCTTCAACTCGTGCAAGATGGATGGTTTCTTTAATTTGAAAACATTCTACGTATGGTGTTGACGGTTGTGGTGTTCACAGACGGACGGACCTACGAGAGTTTTGAAAAAACGAACACTTTTCGGTATCAGGGGACCCCCAAAAAATGTATTTCTGTTGAAATCTTGATATGGATTTTCCGCAGCATTACGTAACTTTATACTACGTATATTACTTCGTATATACTTACGTATACGAGAAAGAAAAAAAATCGCTCAAAGGCAATAGCTTTTTTAACACACTTGTAGGTTCTTTTACACATACATCATTTGTATTGTTTTGTGGTGCCTGATGATGTGAAGGAGACAGGTTCCCAAAACAATGTTTTATTGAAAAATAAGAAAAAAAATCAGCAATTACCTGGATTACATTATTAAACCAATTTGACAGTTTTCCCCAGTAATTAACAATTTTACTGTCTATAAATATAGTACAGTGTTCAAAATATAATTTCAATATTAATAAGACAGTCATAACATAAGAAATATTTAACATAAGATAGATTTTGTTGCTTTTCACACCATTTTTTTAAAAGAACATTAAAGGAAGCCTTATACTAGTTTGTCATCTATTTGATTTCACCTTTGAATTTACGCAACAAATGAAAATGATGTCAGTATTGTATCGAATATTGCATCATCTGCCGGGATTTGCAGTGCGGATTGCGTAATCTGCCAGCGCCCCCTCCCCCCCGAACTGGACGGTTCCAGGCATAGAAATGTGCAAGTGTCGGTTGTGTCGAGACGACTTGCGGCCAGGTATGTATTCGTCGCTGCCGGCGACCGCGAGTCAGTCAGAAGTAAGGAGCCGCGAGTCAGTTAGTGTATGTAGTCAATGAATAAGCAGTCAGTAAGTAGTAGAAGTAGTAAGCAGTCATTTTATCAGTGTGAGTAGGCAGTAGTCTGTCAGTCTGTAGTGCGCAGTGAATTGTGGTCATCGCAGTGTACCGTTGGTAGTGCATCGGACAGTGCGATAGTGTAGAAGAAGTGAACAGTGTAAATAAATAATCAGATTGCAGTGAACAGGGTAAATAAATAATCAAATGAAATGAACTGTGTAAATAAATAACTAAGAGAACGGAGTCGTTTGTAAGGAAAATAATCAAGACAAGAACACAAGGAATGTGTAATATATCTGTAAATAAATTAAGTATTTTTAGTGTAGCAATAAAAGTTTTTGTTAATATTTTACGTGCGTGTGCTTTAATTCACCGTGGAGAAACATAACAGTATTATTTCATCGACTAAATTATTTAAGGAATAATATCTTCGTTACATGACCATCTCAAAATGTTACACGACTGAATGAGTATAGTACAAATTCCCTGATTTTTAGGAGTAATGACATTACTTGATTTTCCCCCGTTTTCTTGAACGTGGTCATCCCGATTAATTCAATTAAATGGATATTTTATTTGAGCTGCAGCATGTTTCAATTTATATGTCTTCAATTCAAAATACAAACAAGTGTTGGATTAATGAGAATCAAATTAAAAATGTTGCATAACATTATAATGCAATCATTGCATATTACCAATAATGTATTAAAACAACGTTATTTGTTTACTTTTTACGTATTGAGCAGCTCTCTCCGCCTGCAGTTTGCTGAGAGGCCACGTGCAATCGCAAAACACCTGACCGTTTCGCGAACCACTTTTGACGCAGTGGAACGGCCTATCTGAATTGCCAAGCCAGCTTCTGGAAGGTCCCACCATGTGCCATGAATTTCATGGACTTCTCCTGCTGCAATTTCGGGGACAGGGTTGCCTTTGCTTGTCTTCAGAAGTCTCCTCTTTAAAATATGAATCAATTTTCCACAACATTCTGAAGACATTTTCACGTATTTACAATACATTTTGTTTTCTTGTACCTATAAACATTTTTGAAGGCACCCTCCTCCTTCCTTTACTATGTAAGGGTTCTAACATACCACCTACAAAAATATTATGCGTAGGTACAATCAGAGAATACAGGGAATCGTCTTTTACAAATCGATTTGAAATTTATAGGTACCTTAAGTTTTAAGTACAGTAACAACTATCTTGTATAAGAATTAACAATTCATATTATAAGCAAGAATATCGTACCTTCGCTCTCTTGGACCAGTAAAATGATTGAAAGGTAGCTCATTATGATGAGATTCAAGCCCATCCCAATTTCTATGAGGTCTGAAATCTTTACAATTGCCTACCTTCTCCATTGTCGTAGGTAGAAGAAATGTTGTCAATAAATTAAACTATTTATGACAAAGGAACTGTTAGCAACTAATTATAAAAACGTGAATGTAAATATTCTAAAATTTTTAATAAACTATAGATACTGTTGCATCCATAGGTTATTAAAGTTATCATAGTATATTTCCTTGTACCTACCATTGTCCCTATCGTTGTTGCTATCGTCACTGATTCACCGCGCCATTGTCACTACTCTAATAGCACAGCAGTGTTGTTTTTCTATGAGTGCACTGCATCCTGCAGCCCTGTTGCCTTGGCTCGCGTGGGCACGTGCCGCTCGCCGCGTCCAATCAGCAGCTGCGGGCAGCGGCGCCAGCACTCGTCTGCCGGCGGCCCAAGCGAGGGCAGGGCAGGGCAGGGCAGGGGTTGCGTTTGCGCAACGCAACGCAACGCCACGCGAGGAGAAATTAGGAAAAGCACTCCACTGGAAAAGTGTGTTAACACACTTTAGAGGGGAGAGAATGCGACGGATATAAAAAAGGGATGGGGTTTGATGAAGTAGTTTCCATCGTATTGCTCAAATGGAAAACGACAATATAGCTGTGATAGCGCTGTAAAGTGATTCATGAGCCGAAAATTCATTCAGTTAAATGGATTAGTAGGAAATTTTCAAATTAAAGGATGGTAGCGATACGAGGGCTTTCAATTTCTGATTTATTCTCGAGATTGCTTCGTCTTAGTATGGCAGATTTTTATCGCATACCCAAAGAAATATAGTTAATGAGGAGAAACAACAAGTGCGCGGTGTCAGTATATCCAACGAGCATCGTGACCAGAAAACAACATTTCCACCTGCTAAGTGAAGGATGAGTCGCAACAAATGGGGTTACTGAAATATTGCTACTCACTTAATTGAGATGATTGAAATAATAAAGATGTTGATAATTTTGAATTCGAGTAAATATTTGTTTGATTATTTTGAGTTTTAAGTAAAACATTGTTCAAATGAAAACAGACATTATTTTAACCTTACCTGTTTCCAAAACAGTGATATTTTCCATATTGTTTGTGTATCTTGAAGCTCAAATACTAATGAGCGTCTTCAAAACCCAAAAACGTGAACTCTCCTGCAAAGTGAGGGACTGTGCCGCTGGGGAGTTGCGGGGCGGGACGGGGCGGAGGCGGAAGGGAAGGAGGGGGCTGCGTGGGTGGCCGCGCGGGGCCGCAGAGGGCGTTCGTCGCCTGCAAGTGGGCCTCCACCGCCGCCGCGGCCACAGCTCTCGTTTACGTGCTGCTTTTAATTTTTCAAACTTCGCGTCCGTGACCTTTTAAAGAGTCGAACCTGTCACGGCACAGGAAGCAAGAAAATGTTTTTCGTCTGATATCTTTTTTGTATTTATGACTTACAATGTCATGCAACAGTCCCTTCCCTTGACTAATGAGAACAACTGTCGATTGGGAGACGAAATGTCTTTGATATTTTTATTACGGCTTCCACAAACAATGAATGAGAGTATTTCTCAAGTTTCTGATGGAATCTCGTCACTATCATTGTACATCCAGCATGAATTAATAGTGAATGTACTTGAAGAATAAGTACGTTTTCAGAATAAAATATATTCTAACTTAATTGAGAGGCTTCATCCATGATTATTAGTGTCTCAATGAAATCTGTTCTTCAAACTTAAGTCTATATATGGAGTTGTGTGCATTTTTTTCAAAATAAGAATAGTTTTCAGTTAATTTTGCATAAAATAAAGTGGATTTCAAAAGCAAATTTTCTTAAATATGCCTTCAATTTTTTTTATTTGAAAGTTCAAACTATGCTTCTAGAAACGGTGAGATACCGGTTTGCATGAACTCTCTGATTATTCGAAAATATTAAAAGTTAGAATTAGTTAAAAGTGCAGCATGTGCCGTTGTTGGATCACTAATTTAAAATTTTGTTGAGAAAATTGTATTACATATTAATTTCTTTGATTAATAATTGATTGAATTACAACCGAAATCAAGATAAACTCCGAGCCAAGAATAATTATCGACTTCGTAATTTGTAACCTTTGCTTCTCTTTATTGATCGCCTTCGGTTCTTACCCTTTGGGAACGTTATTGTCCAATGAGTAATTTACGACTGTTAGTAAAGCTCGTCATTTCTCATTGAAGAATTTATTGCTCTTAGAGAAATGAACTTCTAAGGAAAAATGTATGCACTCCTTTAACCATTGTTGCCATCGAAGGTCGAACAAGGTAACTGAATTACAAATTTTAGGTGAAGAGAACGTTTCCGAAATATTTTCGAAGAACAGACGACTTAAAAACTAGGTATAGGAAACCTCAATAGTTTTGTAATTATTATTTGTCCACACATTTCACAATTACATGAACTCTTCAATATCTACAATAGCATTCTTAGCCTCTCGGGGACTTGTGAACAAGGTGTTACATTTCTGAGAGGCGGTCCCTGATTCTATTTCTGTTCTGAGTAAACAATCAATTCCTTATATGCAAACGCTTGTATGCACCTAACACCCCAAGGTTAGAAACACTCGCTATTAAAATCCGCGTAAATAAAAGATTCACAACGGTAATATCAGCATATAAACCATCGCACATCTTCAAATGAAAAACACTAACATAATTTCCTTCCTTCTACAGAACGCCCAATGATTCTACTACGCGATTTAGACGCAAAAAATGTAAGTTGGGGTTGCAGAATTTCCAAAAAGGCGGGAGATAAACTAATATCAGACTTAAATTTGGACATAATTACGCCATACATCCCATAGGTCAGCAGCAAATATTCAGATATATTAGACATATCAAAAACACAAATACAGTATATATAATTCATCTCCAGTAATCGAGTTAGCTTCAAAACATCTTCCAGTATTAATAATTACCAAAAAAACATCTCCCCCGCATGCTCCAACTCAGAGATTAAACATCCGAAACATGAGTTGAGAATCTCTTAGAAAAATAGAGCCAAGACATCACAATTCAAAATATTAAACTCACCCATAGAAATAGAAGCATGTCATGCAGATAAATAAAGTAATAATAAATACAATAAAGCACTTGCAAGACAACAAACCCACATCTTATATCAAACCGAAAAAAAAACCTACCGAAGGAAATATAGAAAGGTTCAACGCCCGCAAAAAAAGTCAAAAGCTTATAAAAAATGTGCGCATAAGAAATGCACCTGGACACGATGTAATTAGCAACCAAATATTAAAACACCTTCCTACACCTGCAATTGTATACATAAACAACATCTATAATTCATCCTAATAACTTGGAAGTATCAAATATAATCCCGATCCCTAAACCAAACACAAATCAAAGCCTTACAGCAAATTACTGATTAATAAGTCTCCTCCCAAATCGTTCAAAAATATTTGAAACAATAATTTATAATATTAAAAAGACTCAACAACGATCTAATGAAGTCCGAAGCCATTCCAAATCACCAATTGGGCTTCAGAAACCACATCTCAACTGCACACCAATTCCTAAGGTAACTGAATATATTCACACTGCCTTTCAAGAAATGAATCACAATAGTAATACTCCTAGATGTATCTCAAGCTTTCGACAGTCGCCTAGATAAATCTACAAACTCAAAACAATAGGAACATCTAAATTCTTACTAAACATTATCACTCGATTTATATCAGACATCTTTCACAGTTACCATAGATAATCATAGCTCCAATCCACGCACAATAGAAGCAGGTCTTTCACAATCCTCACCATGCAATTCAATCTTTACCCAGCAGACAGAAACTCCAAACTTTCGTGCAAAAATGCAATAACACTATAAAACTATCATTAGACTCGTAATGCTATACGATTGTCCTATCTGCACAAATGTCGCACCATCCAACATAAACAAAATACAAATAGTCCAGAGCAGATTCCTCAGAATAGTCACTAATGCCCCGTGGTTCATTTCAATCAACAACTCCAAATAGAATTAAACATGAACTCAATGACTTACCAAATTGCACGCTTAGCCAGCAATGTCTACTCAACACAATCTCAATAGACCAACTAAAAAATAGAATTTAGTTTCATCCAACCAGACACCACACCAGACAAACACAGCGCACAAACCAGAATAAACAACAGATACCCTTTCTATTTTTTCCTAAAAATGTTCTCAAGCAATTGGACACATAGTAGGTACTCTAATGACCCTAGTGAGGAAATTCACTAATTGCAATAGCAATAATAGAGGTGGGTTAACCATAGTTTTAAGTTCGTAGTAAGCCAACAATACAAATGAAAGATTGTAAACTGATCTACGTACAATCCATTCAAGCAATAAATGAGGAAAAGCGGAAATAATGTTTCCCCCCAACGAACACGAATTGCAAGAGCTTGTTACAGTGATTATTCGCGCCCCTTGTCACTTATTGATTATTTTTATGACGAGATGGTCATAGCAGTAAAATAGATGGATGGGTGGACAGATAGATAGATAGATAGATAGGTAGGTAGATAGATAGATAGATATTTTACGTTGCATCAATATCTAGCGTTACTAGTGTAACCAAAATGAACCTATCTAGCGTTACGAATACCAATTCATCAACAATCTTTAATTCAACTTGTATTATCATTCCCCAAGCTGGGTAACCATTTGTAACGTATTATGATTTTTAAAATTTAATTTGCCCTGCTATTCACGTAATTTAATTGTTCTTATAATTCATAGTTTGGCTAGGTCTGTTTTTCTATTACGATCTTGGATGAGTTCGACGTACAACATACTTCACCTTACCTGCTGTACGTGGATGTGTAACTGTGTACAAAAATCACCATTCCTGGAACTTCTGTGGTATTTACTATCTATTGAATTTATAGCAATTCAATTGAAAAAAAATACGAGCCTCTTTCTTTTTCAGTACAAAGACGAACACATCAATTTTGAGTTATTAAATAATTTTTATAAACTTATCTCGTCTAACGAGTATCTCGCACGCCCTGACGTGTTATTAATCCACCTGAGCTTCCAAGTTTTTCTGCTTAAAGTCTATATTGGACAGAATGTCTTTCTCTCCAACAAATCGCGGGACGTCTGCTTAGGTCCCTCGAGTAATATAGGGTGTCTATTGATACCCTATCGTCCGTGTACAACTCTGTGCCCCTGAGCTGTTGCTTTAAATTACAGTCCGCTAATTTGCGGCCAAAGAGATCCACACATGTCTCAAATTCGGCGAACGTACGCCGACTTTATAACCCCCACAAGAGATCTTACTGCCGACACTCTATTCCAAGTACAACTTCTAGTTTGTCAAGTACTATTTTTTTGAAGTTAATAATTTATTACTACCGTATTAACCTATAAATCCTATAAATCCACGAACACGAAATTCAAATATTTTTAAACGCAAAAATTCATAAACGATAACAAACAATGCAAACTTTTACCCACTTGAAACTGAAATAAACTCATACTGCGTGCACTATTACGGATTAACCAAACAAACATTTACCCACAATAGAAATCTATTATCGAAAAATTACAATTTTTAACAAATCAGCAGGCAGAACATCAGGAATGGATTTTTCAGAAGATAGAAAGTCTATTCTGGAAATGCTTAATTCTAGTTTTTCCCAAACTGTTCTTAATGTTCGTGCGTGGCTTGAAAAATCCAATGATTTCCTTCGGTCTCAAGACGGAGACGAATCTAATAGGTTGATTTTTATGTGTGTTTCACCCTTCCTGAACTTTTACAATTTGAGACACTAAGTGTTTGATTAATTGAACTGATGTGCATGATGAAATAATTATCCGTGGACATATTGTGGCAAACTGTCAGCCAGTACGTTCTACTCCTGGTGTTTTTGATTGTGTACGACACTCAGTACAAAGACGAGAAGCCTGTTTTAAGGCAGAAATAGGTGACCAAGACATTTTTTGTGATTCGTAAACTAGCAAGTCTGATGATTTTGTAATTAATCATTGCTTAGCTCATATTGTAACGGGGTTCTCTATTCTCTGTTGGAGGAATCCGTTCTAGATTTTTCATGGAGTCGAGTAGCACTCTGCAGATCTCTTAAGGGTTTTCACTTAAAGATAAGACCATTGATTTATCAACATTATACACGTACAATTCTTACTTGCCATTAGAAAGATACCAGTTTAAAAGTCGAAAAGAGATTAGAAAGAATTTGGTGAATCCCGGATATTCAAAAACAACGTTAGATGAAAGTGTGAAGGATCCTGATAATTTGGAGTATTTTTATTTACTAATCAGCGAGGTTACCCTCATGAAACATATTATAGATTGCATTTTATTGTAAAACACTCGCTATTCTTAAACGTGTCCCTTATACTTTCATTTCAGGTATTTGTGTAGAGAAGCTCAAATTGTTGTTTTATTAAGTTTTTAAAAGAACTTAAAAATTCAAAACATATTAAATAAATCACGAAAAAATTGTAAACCATAACGTGAACATATCCCTGTTAATATTTCTCCAATCAGTCAGTCGATCTTAAAGTTTTAAAATACATTTCTATACAAAAATTCAGCATTTGCGAAAAACATTTTCCCTCATTTTATTATTCACAACCCATTGTACTTTTCGATCTCTTCACTTAACATTATAATATCTATTCTTGTAAAAGTATCTCGTAGATTACTTAAAATTCTATTCTTCATTATTGATTATGAAGTGCAGCTCTTTGTCTTCGTGCGTTCAGGCGTGCACCACACGGCTCCATTTCAGCGGTTGCTTTAATGAGCCCTGCGCGTGGCCATAGCCGGCGGTTCTAAGTGTCACAGAGAGCCTGTTGCGAGTGCTGCTTGTGCCTGGCCTCCAGGCGAGACGTGTGTGTGTGTG
>BOPP01000270.1:1198829-1216684 GCA_017312745.1 Gryllus bimaculatus
CTAACAACCCATCTACCAACACAACATGAAAAGCTATTATCGAAAAATTACCAATTTTTAAACAAATCAGCCACGGCCAGACGATACATCAGGAATTGGATTTTTCAGAAGATAGAAAATCTTTCTGGAAATTGCTTCATTCTTAGTTTTTTCCTTCAAACTGTTCTTAATGTTTCGGTTGCGTGCTTGAAAAAATCCAAATGATTTCCTTCGGTCTCAAACGGAGGGACGGAGAATCTGAGAAGGGTTGGGGGTGTTTGTAGTGTGTTGTTCTACCCTCCCTGAACTTTTAACAATTTGAGAACACTAAGTGTTTGAATTAATGTGAACTCGATGTGTGGCATGTGGATGAAAATAATGTGATCCGGACATATTGTGGCAACTGTCAGCGCAGCGACGGTTCGGTAGGGCTCGCCTGGGTTTTTGATTGTGTTTAGACACTCAGTACAAAGACGAGAAGGCTGCTGTGTTGTTAAGGGAGAGAAGATAGGTGACCAAGACATTGTGTGGTTTGTATTCGGGTAAATAAAAAACTAGCAAGTCTGAGTGATTTTTTAATTAGAATCATGTCGCTTAGGCGTCATATTGGCTTAACGGGGTTCTCTATCTCGTGTGTTGGAGGAGAATCCGTTCGAACTTTGTGTCATGGAAGTATGGGTACGCACTCCGCTGCAGATCGTGCGTTAAGTCATTTCACCGTACAAGCTAGACACTTTGATCTTACGAACAAGGACTATAACACACAGAGTGAGACAACGGTCTCCATAACTAGCCATAGAAATCTAACCAGATTTAATATTAGCGTCGTAAAAAGATAGAGTGTAGAATAGGAAAATGTATTAATGTGTGAAATCAACCTCCCCAGGATATTTCAAAACAACGTTTTTAGCTCCGTAGATGTTATCCTATGAAGTAGTCCCTTTGTATTAATATATTGGAGTATTATATATAGATTTAGCTTATCAGCGAGAGTTCCACCCTGTGCCAAAAAAACATAGATATCCCAGATTGGCGAGTTATTGTGATGTGAAAACCAACTACCGTCATAATGTCCATGTAAACGTATAGTCACCACTATTGGGGCCTAATCGATAATACTGGTTCAATATTATGCAGAGATTAGGTTAATGTGTAGGGAGAACGACCCCTATCCATCCAAAAATCCCTGCTTTAGGTTCAGAGTTGAAGCTATTTATAAAAAGAAACGTGGATAAAATCTACGAAAAAACATATTGAAATAAGTCGAGGAGAACGTTGATTAAACCAGTAGGACCTTGTAGCAAACTATATCACTGTTAATATTCATTACTTTCCTAAATCATCGTTGCAAGTTCGATCTTTAATAAAGAAGATTGTTTTTAAATTACAAAATTTCTATACAGGAAAAGGAAGGCGGGAGGGGAAAACGAAAGAAACAACAAGGGGAAGACGCTAACACAAGTAATCGACAAAGAGAACCAAAGACTACTTGGGCAACCAGGAAAAAAGAACAACAAGACACCAGTTTTCCCTCATTTTGCTACTTTCTTCACAACCCACCACTCTGTACTTTTCCGGATCTCTTCACCTTAACAATTTTAATACATAATAATGCTATTCTTCGTTGAAAGATAGTTATCTCCAGTAGGGTAGAGTAGATTACCTTAAATCTATTCTCATTATTGATGATGAATGCAAGCCTTTGTCTTCGTGCGTAGGCGTGCACCCCACGGCTTCCATTTCAGCGGTTGCCTTATATGGCCCTGGCGGCGTGCCTATTTGCCGGTCGGTTTTTAAGTGAGTCCAGAAGAGCCTGTTGCGAGTGCTGCTTGTGCTGGGCCTCCCAGGCGAGACGTTGTGGGTGATGGTGTGCTTCTCTGTCTCTCTCTCCTCTCTCTGCTTTCTCCCGCTCTCTTTCTCTCTCCCTCTCTATCTCTCCCTTCTCTCTTCTCCCTCTCTCTCTCGCTCTCACTTCTCTCACTTTCTCTCGCTCTCTCTCTCTCTCTCTCTCTCTCTCAGGAGGGCGAGGATTCGTCCTTGGGAGAGAACTATTCTATAATAACATAATTTGCATTACAAAATTATAATTCTATAACTATTGTCCTAGAAGAAGTTTAGTAGAGGAGAGCAAAGAATCTTTCGGCGTCCAGTAGAAAACATTTGCCAGGAGGTGTGATGCTTCACCCGTAATTAGAATGCGCAAAACAGTATGAACACATATTTAAGAAAATATATTTTAAGAAGATTAAGAATACATTTTGTATATTCTCAAACGATAAAAAAGGTAAGTGGATATATTGTTCCTTAACAAAGTGATGTTAATTATTACATCGCATTTAATGACAGCTTTTGAGTGTAGAGATATATTACAAAGTAAGATTATTTGAAGCAACATGTTTGACGATGTGCTTAAGTTGGCACTTCGTAAATGGTTCCAGACACTTCCCAAAGCTTTTAGTTGTGAATTTGCGCCCTCTAAACGAGACCCGTTGTGCTATGCCTGTCGCGTGGCGTCGCGTGGCAGGTGCCGGAGGGCCAGAGCTGGCTGGCGAAGGGGGCGTCGGCTGACGTGGCCGCGCTGGGTGCTCGCCCGCCCCTCTTCCCAACACACACTGCCCCTCTCGCTCTCTCTTCCCTCACTCACTATTTCCCCCATCCGCCCACCTGCTTTCTTACCCGCTATCTCACCTACTTGCACTTCAGTTCCTACTTGCTTCGAGCTTGTCCCGGCTGGGGCGCTGCCATCTCGCCATCCAGCGGGGGGGGGGGTCAGTACCACCTCCCGTGATAAACACATGTACTACATATACGGGACAAGTCTACCAGTTGATGCGCCCGGAATCACCAATAAATCATCAACCAATTAATCATTTGTACGTAGCGATGTCCTTTCCGCGAAAGCATTCTAATATTTTTTGCGAAGGGAGATAAAATATGCCTGGTACAATTTATCTGTAAATTGACGTTGTTGGGGAGTTCCAGATATCCAATAACTCACTTTCTGTTACGAATTTGTAGCGAAGTTTCACAGATTGTTGAAACAGGTTTATAACTAATTGAAAATTGGTATTGAATTAAATTATAAAATCCAATCACTTTTAGATGGTTTCCTTAAACGCCCCCACTTCTCTTCTTATTTTGTGGCAAAGTGTTCTTAATCACGATTTGTTAAAAGTGTATTATGATTCGTTTGAAATTATTCATGAAGTTAAATTATGAAAACAAATTGGTTTTAGTTTATTTAAACGCAGCAGTTTAAATTTAAAAAAAGAAGCAATTTAAAAAAAACGCAACGAATTCATTTAAAATGTGTCTTTCTTATATTTATTGAAATAGACTCAATAGCCTAGCAAGAAAACGTCTTACGAGTACATAAAATAAAAAAATCATGTGTATACTTTTACCTATTTTTCATGCAATTTAATAATAAATGAAATTTTTCACATATCTGTCAGGTACATAGGTATAAAAATATATCAAGAAATTCTTAAATATATGGATTGAATACGACAATGATTTTCTGTTTAAAAAATTTAAAGTCCTGTTACCAAATATTTAGTTATTTTCTATCCAATGTATCAAATCGCAAAGAATTGTGTTAGAGAGGAAAAGCAATTTCATAATCCACGCTGTAGATGTCTCACTACTTTGAATACCTGAAACCACGTTTTTTATAGAATAATTTCAGAACTTTCCTGAAGAATCAAGATAAAATGGTGCCAATCGATTCGCTCTATAGAGAAAACGAATGTGATATTTATCACTTCTAGGGGTGCCTTTTAACTAAAAGCTTTTTAGAAAGTTCTGAAAAGTTCTCTTCTACAAACGGTTATATTCACGATATTCCGAGACGCATCAAATGAGTTCGTTTGCTTCGGAGGGTCAATCGGAAAAATCTAACAGTGAGTGTGTCGCACACGCACAGGATAGTCCCCATCATTTTTCCTAATTAACCTCTTTCTAGGTCATTCGGTATTTTGAGACGTATATGCCAATTCCACGTTTTGCGTGGCCTCCTGCTGCGCCCACGTCGGTCGAGCCTCGTTGCTGCGCCGTGGGGCGAGGTGAGCGCGGCGCTCTCTTGGAAATAAAAAGGTTGAATGCGAGTCAAAGGAGCTCACATTTTTTAAAATAATTTCTTTATTTTGCAAATTGTGTAGCGGAATGATGAAAATCTCTTAGTATCTGTCGTATTTGTTATTAGGCTTTGCACATTTACTCTTCTCCATTTTGTCAGAAATTATTAAAAGAAAAGAAAAGCCAACTGTAGCGCGCGCTAAAACACCTAGTAGACGGCGGGCATCGCCGATGTTGAACGAAGGGCGGAGTGAGGGCGCACTGGGACTCTCCGTGGACGTGGCGTGGTAGGGCGGCGGTGGGGTGGAGGTTCGTAGGTCCTCCGCCCGATTGGCTCGGCCCCCAAGGCCATCGGACGCCTGCAACGGCGCGCGCCCTGCGCCGCGAGGCGAACAGCGACGCGCCTCGGTCCCGCCTCCGGAAGGGTCCGCCGCGTGCGAGCTAGCGGAGGCAGCCGAGCGCCACGGCACTTGGAGCCAGGTCAGCGCCGGGCTGAACACGGCTTGCTTAAAGCGTAGTCCAGTGAAGTGTGAGTGAATGAGTGGTTATGTTTGTAATAAAACAAGGTTGAATGAGAAGTAAATGAAAATATATGTAAAAAATTACCAAGAAGAAGCTTAAACAAAACATTACAGTCCAATGTAAACCCAATAGAGAAAATAAATTTATTGTCTCCTCAAGGGATATTGTGAAGGGGAAATAATAAAAATATGATCCCGTGGCTCTGGTGCAAATTGTGACTCAGGTTTTCTTGTCGTTTCTCCCTCTCTATACCTTCCTTCCTCCTCGCATTTTTCCTCCCTCACTTTCGCACATTTCTTCTCATTCTCGTTCACTTTCCCCCTCGCTTTCTCCCTCTATCTTAAGCAGCCGTGACAAGGCATACACTGCCCAGAGGATACTTGAAAACCAAAGATCGTGAACTACTTTGTACAGTTTACCTATTCTGAATCTGCGGACGAGAACGGTGTCTATGGCAGTAGCGAACTCCACGCAATTACAGGCTGTCGTTCTGTTGAGAGACAATTAAAGAAAATGCACATTGTGATTTTTTATATGATGCTTATTCATTGCGTTGATGAACGAGAACGCTTTTGGTCGAGAATGAGAAAGGTGGTTCCTCTAGAAAATATTTCTTGAGCCCACATTGCTAAAAAAAGGGAATTTCCGCTTGAAGTAATGAATGTGAATGCGGATACTATGTAGTGGAAGAGTTACGATGTTGGTGAGAATTGAAATGATGTTTTACGTGCACGTGGTAGGAGAACTTTGGAAATAGAGTTTGGAAATGCCACTGTGGCTTGCAAATGAAAGTAATTAGGGAAAAAGGAATATTAGAGATCAAAAAAGATATCTATACCGCCGGTGTTTGACTGAGAAATTTCAAAAATAGGTAGGGAATTTCAAAAATGGGAAACGAGAAACCAGAAAGAATAGCCAAAGCAGTGCAAAATGAAGTGCTTCTAAGTATTGATCCAGGTGTCCTCTTAAAATCTTCGTTCGTGAATCAGTCAGGTTGGTTAAGTTAGTCATCTGATAACTAAGGATTGGGTAGACTAGACCGTGACTCATTTGAGAGAGCGTTTGTTTCTTATTCTTTCCAAAAACCTTTACCCTTCAGATCCACGTTGAGAATTTGAAATCTTCTTTGTATTTTTAATATCCTAATTTCCCTCATTTTCCTTCTCTCTTCCCGAAAGGATTGGCCCATTATATTTTTTATCCATTTAGAAACCTGCACACACATCCACGCACTCTCGATTTTACCTTTCTGTGAGGAGTCCTATTTAGAAGGTCTTCGAAACCGAAGAAATCCCGGTCATTTTCATATTTTGAACAGGTATCATTTTCTTTTCTTTTACGAATTATCCTTTTAGTACTCTTAAACATTTCGAAAGTTGTTTCTTAGGATTTTTTTACTCGAATCGTATCTTACTGATTATTATGAAGTTTGTAGTTAGCAATAAAACAAACTATATTACAAAAGTTCTACGGAAAATAAATACGAGAAAAGAAAACAGGTTGAAAAGGGAATTTTTAGTAAGACGTTATCAAGATCCGATACGATTGCCTGTACTTTTTTCAGTGGAGAAGTGTTTTATTGAGGTAGTTGAGTTCTGAAGAAGTTCATTCAATTATGTATTTTCTTATTAATATATTGCATTCGTTAATAAGAAAAGATTTGTCGTATTTATTATTTTATTTCCCGAAAATGAATTTGCTCGCGCTAAAATAATAAGTATTGCTTGTTTGTGCCCCTTCTCTTAGTTGCAAATTCATCAATCGCCAAACGCAGAGCAAATGCCCCAAAATCTCTGCCCGTATCGCCGTGCCTCCTTTGTCCTTTGCGCTTCCTTTCCGCCTGCGCGGGGCAACTGCGTTTATCGACAAACGACAGATCAATAGCGCGTCGCTTTCTCATTAACCTAAATAACGAAAGCAGCGAACGACTGTCTTTCCTTGTTCGAACCCTGTTAAAAACATCGTATACTTTTTCTGACAAAGACGTTTTATGAATAATGATGTTCTGCCACTTTAATAACAATATGCTAAATGCGACGGAAATTGTCGACACATCATCTTAAGATGAAATAGCTTACGTTTTAACTGTGAAAAAAAAAATGTTGGTTACATACAAGCAAATAGTTAATTTTATTGCAATTGTGGTGACCCGGAGGAGCAGTCTATAATGGTCTGAAGTTATTATTATTTCTTGCGGTTTGTACTCTTCACTTCAGTTCCGTCTTACTCTCTTTTTACTTCAGTTATGTGGTAGAGTAGCAAAGGCGCGCCCAAACTGATGACCGAGTGTGTCGTTGCCGTCGGAGGGCGAGGGCGAGGGCGAGGGCGAGGGCGAGGGCGAGGGCGAGGGCGAGGGCGAGGGCGAGGGCGAGTATTTTGTTAAATGTATGTATGTATGCACTTAGCGCGACAGCCTATGAACGGGCTCAGGCCCACGGGCGACGTCCCTGCCTCGTGGCCTTGGGTTAAGGGGCTACGTGTGGTTAGCGCGTAGACATCCCCACGCCGTATTCCGGTCTTCTCAACCCATCTGTTTCTATATCGTAAGCCCGTCTTCAATTTATGGACGTTCGTGCTGTCTTTGCTAACTTTTGTCTCCGCGTTCTTTCATTTCCAAATTTGAAACTTATGCGCAGTGCATTGGCTGTTTATAACTTTTGCGTGAATTTCTAGGAGCAGTTGAGAACGAACGAGAGTAGATTGAACTCTTCTTCCACACTGCCTTTACTGCTTTTGACGATAACAACTAAATAGAGAAACATTCATTATTCAGGTGTTACCTATTAAGTGTGGCTATACTTTTGACACCTCATTGGTAGTTTCCTTTAGTTGTTAATATCTCCCTTTCACTCATCACCCAGCCTTATCTCGTTCTTTAAGTTTTTCCATTTTCGTGTAACTCATTAATCATTGATTATAATGAAGTTTGGCGTTCCTCTCAGCTAATTGACATATTGTACATAGAAGGAGGAAGGAAGTTTACAGAAAAAATTAAATGTTTTCATCAATGACAACTTGGTCTCCTAACTCTCGCAACACCCTTCTCTCCGAACGAACTGAATGTAGAGGATATGCTGAGTTCGTTGTGAAGACATGTGATGTCAATCCTTCTGGATTCGATATCTACAATGAATACGAAGCATACTGGAGTAAACGAGACACATGTAAACCTAACTTCATGCTAATCCAGACATGCATGTAGTGATAAAATATGAAAATAGTTAATCGACTCTTATGTATTTGCATAATTGAAAGATTTTAGGAGAGAAGAAACAATGTTCATCAATTTTAGAATTTGAAACTGGCGGGAGAACGGTGTCTCATATGTTGGATGTCAGGACAATGAATGATCAATTTTATCATTATAACTTTATTTGAAGGAAAAACAAATTTTGAATTGTTTAGTTAATTACTGAAGTAAATTAAAAAAACTTAAGGCTTGTGAAATATATTTTTATGTAATAATACATTTTACTTAGAAACAAAAATACAAATTGGAAAATTTGAAATCGTAGGTTGTGTTTTTTTAGTATTCTCACATTATTTTGTTCCTTTTGAATGATTTGCAATGAAACCATTTACATGGACAATTCATGCGTTCCTCTTTTTTTGTAATTTTATTAATATATTCTGCACTGTGTTCGACTCTTGTGATGTTACAAAATAATAGAAACGATCATTTCTCATGCCAATTTCTCCCCTCTAGAGGGTCTATCAGTTGTTCGTTTTGGAGTTCCGTTTGCTGATAAAATAGAAAGCGCGATTCCCCTGCGATTTTGTAAGTGGTCTCTTCTTATGTAGTAGTGATGCTTTTTAGACGATTATGAATGCGTTTGCCCCTTATAAAATGTTTGCAGCCGCGTTTGCCAGAATAAGGCACCATGGCTTTATTCTCGCAATGGCTTCAGTTGGAGCAAACATGAAATTATGCATTTAGACCTGTAAACAGGGAACGAACTTGAGCGAAGTTGTCGGTTTTCCAAACTTGAACACCGTCACCTACATTTGCCTATTCTCCCGCCATTTACACATATTCACTTCAGTCACCTTTGCAGAATTTCCTTTAAGCACCATCGCATACATTCGCTACACCCACAGGTTATAAAAATTAAAACACCTCTAAAGCTTAATTTTAATATCTTAAAACTTAATTACTTCGCACTTTACCCACTCAGCTAATGTGTGTGGTTTCCTCAGCAACAAGGGAGTTCGCCTTTAGTTTGAACGAAATTCTTGCGCATTTCACTAATCATCTCTACTCGTTATTGCGAATATTATCCATTAAGCTTCTGTAGCTCTCTTCATTTAATTTATTACCCGATTTGTATTTCGATAAAAGTGACACATATTTTGTGCAGTGTAATTGTTTCCTTGTTTAATTTTTGCTTTCGAGGGAAGTGTTAGCTTGGTTCAAGCTCTGATGGACTATTTATTACATTGACGATACATATTTCTAAAATATAGATCCCAGAAGATTTACTTCTCTGTGAAAGTTTTCGGCATTTACGAGATATTTCATAACATGGTCCGAAAAGGAGGCAATAAATCTAAAAACAGCCGAATCAGAAATAATACTATAACCGCCTACAAACCACGTAATAAGAAATTACCTGAAAAGACATTGGATAAAATATTTAACTCCAATAATAACAGTGCTTACAATAATAAAAAAAATATTGTCATAGGCGACGTAAATAGTAAAAATAAAGCATTGAACTGCAGAACTACAACAGAAGCAGGTCGTAAACTTTTTCACTTCGCTCAGAATCATAATATATTTATCCAGGCCCCTCCCTGCATCCAGTAGGTATCCATTTAATAATAAAGATGCCTTGGACATTCTTGACATAAGTCTAACCACAAATATAAATTGCCCCTTTTTTCACTCGGTAATAAGTCATCTCGATTCGGATCATAACCTCATAATAATATCATTTCAGAGTACCGCCAAAGTAAATAATATAAGAAAACTTATAAATGGGAGAGTAAACTGGAATATCTTTAGACTAAAAATAGCCATGCAATTTTCGTTTCCGAAAGGTCTCAAAAACGGAACAGCTATTGATCTACAAATTAATAATCTAATAGAGGCAATAAGCCTCGCGGTGAAAGAATCATGTCAACCAGTGCAATGTAACAAACATTCATCTTACTGTCTGCCGAAACGCATCGTGGACTTGATAAAAGACAAACACAGAATTAGAAGACTCTAGCAGTTGTATAGAAGACTACACTTAAAACGCAATGCAACTTCTTAGATCAAAAAGTAAAATTTGTAATCGATGAACACAGATGTTCTTCATTTAAGCAACTGTTAGCGCAAATTAGCCCATTTATGGACTACTACCAAAACCAGAGAGCAATCCACAATACCACCATTAAAATCGGGCACTAGCATCCTCTATACATATGAAGAAGTGGAGGCGTTTGTTCTTCACTTTTCAAATACATTTAAACCCAATCCAATAGCAAACTATGTGTTTAATGCCGATGTTTTAAACAGCGTGAAGCAACCTATATACCCCTCTCCCGCAGATCTTCATTGCACAATACAGACTCAAAAACAGAAAATTGGCTAGGCACAACCTATTAACTAGTCAAATATTAAAAGAATTACCAAAATCCACAATTGCAGCAATAACAGTAATATTAAATGCAGATTTAAGACTAGGTTATTACCCAAGCAATTGGAAAAACGCAATAATTATTCCAATAAACAATGAAATAATTATAAACGTTGTCATTGCCAACAGTGGTATTTATTGCAAGAGCAGCTTTCGATGAGCAGCTTTCATGAAAGCGAATTGCAAGAGCAGCTTTCATGAAAAATGCCAACGATAACGCACCACAACACCTATATTCCAATAAACAAACCAAATAAATGTCCACAAGTACTAGACAATTAGCCTATTACCTTCATCAGCGCAAATGTTTGATAGAATGATTTTAGCTGGTTTGAAGTGTATAATTCTTATGTACCGTATAATTCTTATACGCTACAAACGCCATATCTAAAACCCAGTTCGGCTTGAAAGCAAATCATTCCACCGAAAACCAAATTTTAAAAGCTAAGGATTTGATTGCGAAGGACTCTCATGAGAAAAAGTGCACGGCAGCTTCGGTTTAGATGTTACAAAAGCGTTCGACCAAGTCTGGCACATAGGACTGAAATAAAAAATCCGCCATCTAGGCATTCTTAAATATATTCTAGATATAATTGGAAGTTTCTTGATAAACAGATCATTGCATATTGAGAAACATGATATTACGTCGGACAAATACAGAATCTCAGCTGGCGTTCCACAAGGTTATCCATTGTTACAGACTTTTTTCAAAATTTACTTTGGCGATTTTCCGGAATCAATGGATACCGAAATAGCCTTGTTCGATGATGACACTGCCATCCTCTCACAACATGAAGTATTGATTATTGCCCTATAATACATTAAAAATGACCTTAATTAAATGGACTGAAAAATGGAGAATCAAGATAAACCCAAACAAATCACAAGCTAAAATGTACTCGCTTAAAATATTCACAAACCAATTAGTTTTAACAATCAGTATCAATCCTGTTCTCTGGGTAAACAATAACGAACCTGTCAAATATCTAGGAGTTAAATTAGATACGAGATTAACATGGAAGAATCACATAGTTGATATTGCTATCAAAACCAATGCAAAAATGGTCAAACTTTATCCATTATTAAATAAACACTGTACATTAAGAACAGAAAATGTAGTAACAATTTCTAAATTTATAATTCGCCCGTCGCTCAGTATAGGGAGGCGCTGCAAAGATGCATACATTGGAGATAATCCAAAACAAATTTCTGAGACTGGTTACCAAAGCTCCCTGGTTTATTCCTAATGCAAAAATCTGAAGAGTGTTAAACATTAGGTGCATTAAAATGTACATTAATGAACTATCGAAAACTTTTTATTCAAGGCTTGAAGCTTGTCCTATCAAAAGAACTTTCAGCCTTGGCCGTACATCTTACGCACCACCCAGAATATTGTCACGCTTTCCAAACGTCGCCATGAAAAGCTGCAGAGGCAGAGGAGGGAGGTGGAGAATTTCCGGAGACGTGGTGCCTCGTGAAAGGTCCCTAATCCACCTCCACTGGCGCGGTGCGTCTGGGTCTCGCTGCCGATCCATTCACAAGGCGGAGGCCCGGACTCCAGCGCTCGGCCAGGGCAGCCAGCGCCGGCGAGGGGCGCAGCGGGGGAAATTAGCATGTTAAGCGAAACTCGGCCCTCGAGCTTTTTACGAAGAGCAACTTTTCTTCAACAGCTCTCGAGCTGATGGGAGCCCGACTTCGCCCTTTGACTGAACCCCCTCCCCAACCGCAGCCCCGCTTCTCTCCGCCGCCTCTGCTTCTGCAGTCGGCCTCGCGGCTGCCATCTCCGCTGCTGCAGATGCTGAAGCTTAGGGCACTGCCTGCGCCGCCTGACAGCCGCTCGTCACGTCCGCAATTGCTGCAGAACCATCTCCACACAAACACCCCTTCACCAACACCACTACCACTACCTATACCAACATCATCACCATCAGCGTCTCTGTAATTATGAGTTAGCACAATTTATGGCTCTAAGCACTACGATTTCTCCGCCAGTTCCGAAAATTCCATTTGATGAAATACATCTCTTTGTATTCTCTACTCGGAAATTTTAATTATTCCCTCACAATTTAGCATAATGAAGTTATCACTATTTGCTCTTCACTGATTACCTTCGTCACTACTATAATGTAAGTTCAAAACTACCAACTTACTATACTTCCTTCATTAGTACTTTCCATCGCTTCGACGATCACCGCCATTACTTATTGTAATAAGTAATAGTAACACTGTACCATAGTATCGACTATAACCATCATTTCCAGTACTATCAGCATTCATTTCGCGTCGACAACCAATACGAACATTGTCCACTTTGAACCACTCGGGTAGCCGCTTCATCGCGCCGTCCCTCCGCCGCTGCCCCGGCCTCTGCTCGGCAAATGAGGCAGCTCCAGGCCAACAGACAAGTCTCCTTCGGAGCTGCGTGGGGGAAGCAATCTGTGGCGCCCATTCCCTGCTGGCCAAAAAGGAGAGCTGTAACTTTCCATTACAATCATGCCAGTGCCTATAACAGTTTGTCGAAAGAGAAACGCTAAGGGAGGTCAAGTGGGCTAGACTCTCATTTTCACTGCAGCCTCCCCTACCTCCCTTCCCCCTTAGCGGTGAAGAACTGAAAGCACGGCCCCCACCTGGGGACACCGCTCTCCGCAAATGTCCGATTAATCCGATCCGCATCCGAATAAATGCGGGAAAAGTGTGTAATTCACTTATGTTAAAGCGTCCTGCCCGCGTTCTTTATTTATGATGTATCTCTAAAGCAAATAAATAATCTGAAACAAATTATAAAAAGAAACGAGCCGTAAGGAAGCATTTTATATGTTGGTCTTTCGCGCTCAAATTCGTTTCTTCCGATTTCTTACGGACTATATTTTATAAAATGGCGGGTTCGTGGATATGAAGAAAAGAAACTGTAAGATCCCAGGAAAAGGCAAATAATTGTCAAATTTCGAGAACGACGTATGAGACTTCCGTTTTTCCCAGTGATACTAACATCACTGGGATAAACGGAAGTCATATACGCCGTTTCTCTGTTGTTTTACAAGCACTGAGGAGCGGATATGATGTGACCATGAAAGCTTTCAGAAAAAAACACATTTGAAATAGCAAACGTTTATGTCAGTTTATACGGATGGGTACTTAACGCCTGTAACAGTGCACAAAATATCAATTCATGGCACTGATGTTATTACTGAAATGATTGTCCCAATAGGACAACTGTCCGAAGACACGCAGGAAGCCCCACACAAAGACTTCAAGTCATGTCGAGAAAGAAATACTCGAAAACCATCGAGAGCACGTAGCAATGAAGATCTGCTTCATTTCCTGTTGATTTCTTCTCACTCGGTAAAATAAGTATCCGGCTACTATCAACTAAAGAAAATGAACAGCTACCGACGGAGGGCTTGAAGTTGTGAATGTTCCTGGAAGTGATGTGCCACGTGAAGGTAGAATAGCAGATTCAGAGAGCGATTTATGTCTACTATTGTAACTTTTCTTTGTTATTACTTTTTAGATTTTTTATTTGCAGTTAGGTACGAATTAGAATCAGAATAATTCATATTGAGTTATTGTATAATTAACCTTTAGTAGGAGTAGACAATTGCATGCAGTATCTCTTAAGAAGTTCCAACAATGATAACCTGGCAATCCTTATCAAGACCTGAGGACAAATAATTTATTATTATATTTCGTACCTACATTACAATATAATGGAAAATGGCACAAGGAATAATTCTGACCATTTTCAACACCGTCGGATTCAACGTTCTCTTTAAAATATTTTAACACCGCTAGATGAAGGAAATCAACCACTGTGCAGCGGTTCTCAAGGGTCTACCCGTACACACTGATATGATATCCAAAGCGCCTTTTTTCTTGTAGTTATCTAGGTTTGTCTACAAGAGGGAAAGGGCCAGGGATCGGCCCTTGGCTCCTAGATGCGCTGTCTGTTACTTTCTGCCTGGGTACACCCGCCAATCAGAAGTAAGGAGGAAATGTATAAACATTTGTGCGCGAGCTGCTGCCCAGGTCACAGGCGATAGGCTGCTGCACGTATGTTTCAGGATTGTCAATTAATAGCAGATGTTTACAAAGAGCAGAGTGAATTACATTCTCAACGAGGCAGTACTGAAGTGCCCTACCTGGCGTCTTAATAGAGAACACAGCCTCTGTAAACCAGCGTCCTTTAGCGTAATAATTAGGTCTTATGGCTGTCTTGGTAAAATTAATAATTTCGACCAATATCATTAGAAATGCGTGTTTCAATACGACATTTCGAACGACTGTTAGTTTCATTGCGATGCAAAATAGGCGGAGATGCGTATGCAATTGCCTTGCAATTTAAATATCTGCTTACTTGGAAAGAATATCTCACTTTTGGGTAACATTTTTCACGAAGCATTGAGATTTGTAGGCTTGTCAATTATTCGAGGCATGTCGAAAAAACAACAAAATAATAATAAAAAGAGAGAGAGAGCTAATTTGCTGAAAGCCCTGTTAAAAGATCTGCTTCGTGTCCGGCCGAACATCAAATTAGCAGTCATTCCTTCACGGAACAGCTCGGCCAAGCGTCGTTCACACAAGGTTTAATAATTCAAACTGCAAATCCAACCTGTAGTTTGCACCCGACACTCCGGCGAATGCTACAGAAATTGCCTCAAAGGAAGGATCAGATCCTAGTTGTCAACGCGTCTCGCGAAATAAAAGAAATGCGTTTGAAAAGAAATGCGCCTGCAGCTACGACGAATAAAAATGCTGTTCGAACACCGAGCAGCGCAGATACCTGTTGCGCGCGCGAGTAACCTCGTGCCGTGTTGTGGATACCTCCCCCCCCCCGTGATGTGGACAGGAAGACCATGTAGCACGCAATGGCCCTGCTGCGGTTCATGATATTTCGGCTGCGGAGTTGACCGAAACGGTGCCAGCCGTTTTCTCAAGGTAAGGTACATACGTCTAAGTTACGGGATATTGTTTGTAAAGTAACCTAAAAGAAAAAGTCTGAGCTCTATTACTACATACATGAGCCGATGTCGGTTTAATTCAGGCGCCTTGTGTAAAGCAGGATGATATCTATAATGATGGTTGGCTGCCGATTTTAAAGAAACTTGGGGATCGGTGGTGTAAGTGAAGAAACTAGCGGACGACTTCAAACGGATCGCAAATACTCCGCGGGATTAGTGAACACGTTTTCTACGTAATTCCCTATGAAACGCATTTGTATGTAGACAGAATGTTGGTACGTGTTTTCTTTCCGAAATAGGAGAGCTGACTAAATTAGAAAGTGAGCCGTCCGAACACGGACCTCTGGCGCTTCATCACTGACCTCGGCCCCAGCGTATATTCAGGCAGATGTAGAAATTCCTGCGCGGTCGCAAAGAGTTATTTTGCTGCCGACTGATCGCCAGGGGAATTCTCACTCGGGACTGCAGTCTTTGTGGCAGCCATGCTTGTAGATTGTCAGAACGGAAGATGTCCTGTTCGCATTCTAAACATTAATGAGAGTTCGGTCTGAATTCCGTCTCTGAAGGTTAAGGTAAAAGGCCTCACAGCGAGAAACTGTCAAAGGGCGAGCCTCGCGACGACCACCTGAGCGCACGAGAAAAGTCGGCCTTACCCGAATTCTGTCGCAGGTGTACTGACGAGGCACCCAATTTTCTGAGAGTGCGGCCGTAGAGCCCTGCGCCTGCAACTGGCTCAGCCCCTGCCTCTGCGAAGCCTCATCGGTGCCCGCGGGCCCTACAGGAGGAAGGTCTGTTACGAAATGGAATTATTTGACCTTTTCGAAGCGCGTGGAATGCATCTTGTACCTAAGGCAGCCAAACCTCAGAAGCCACCTCAGTGGCGTGTAGTCAACGACTTTCGTAAGTTAAATAAAAAACAATAGAATCGATGTGTCCGAAAACTAGTCATCTCCATTCTTTTTACCAAATTGAGTTGCGTTCATTTTCCAACTCCACAAATGTAGGCACACAGTTTTGTTTGAAAATGGATCATATATTCTTAGCATAGAAATCTCTGAGATAAATTTATTACTAACTCTGTAATTAAATTTTGAGAACGTGGTGGCAGAATGCATTAACTTAACATCATAGAACTAAAAACTTAACATAATTAACAAACTTTAATTTTTTTTAAACAAAATTTAAAAACTTACAATTTAACATAAACATTCCACCGTTCAAGCTTTCATTGCACTCCACTTCACCACACTTCACGTCACCGCACTGCAGATCACTGCTTTGCAAACGTTTTCTTGCTTACTCGTTCCCCTCGGTTTCACAACGCCACTGGACATAATTAATAATAATTATAACAATAATATAGTGATAATACAACTCACTTTACATAGTAGACTGGTAATTTAATAATATTAAAGATATTTGTTATACACATAACATCTAGGAAACTAATTTATTATTGAATTTGCTCAGGATGAGGGAAGGAATCGAAGATTGTCACAGGCAAACCGATTCAGTCTCTAATAGTTCCATTTGCGAATGAATATTTTCCAACGTCCTTTTTCTGAATTCTTGTCTGAATTTTGTGCATGTGATCCGCTCTGCCTAAATATGTAGGTTTCCCAAATCGACTTTGAATTTCTTTCCACGCTGGAAGGCCTGTGTACGATATATTCATAGCATAGAGGCGTGACTTTAATCTCCACCTTTCGACTGACTTCTTTATTCTTGGTACCCCTGAAAGTAAATTTTAATACTCTACGCTGGACCTTTTCTAGATTCGTTTGCTGCAAAATTCTGTGTGGATCCCAACATATCCCATATTCTAATATGGGACGCCAGTATGACATAGACTCTAGTTATTTGGCTCTCACTGAACTTCTTTTCAAAATCCGCATAACAAATCGATCTCCAGGCTCTCCCTGTACCAAAATTGACTTGATTTTCCCAGCTCAATTTACTGTCTAGCTGTATTCCTAAATATTTGCAAGACGTGACTTGGGGTATAACATTATTGTTCAATATACACGGTTACATTGTAACTTTAACCCCTACCAATCGTCATGTACTTGCTCTTGGGACTGTTTTATTTCCGTGCCGTTTTTTTTCCGCCCAGATGTGTAATTTGTCTAATCCTCGCTGTAAAATATACTCGACCTTCCTTGAGTTGATAATCCTATCTTCTATGCAGTCATCTGCAGAGAGTCGTAAAGTTGAAGCTAATTTTGTCGTCAGTTCATTCACGAAGGAAAGAAACATGAGTTGTCGAGTGACACTTCCTTGTGGAATTCCTGTCGTTACATTTCTCGCGGTTGAGAAGCAGTTCCCGAATGGGATCTTCAGTTTTCTGCCGCGAAGAAGTTCTTTCACACACACTACCACTCTAGTGTGTATACCCGAATCTATTAATTTCTTTATAATACAATCTATAATACAACATCAAAACCTCCGGCAAAATCAATTACTATTGCGTCGACCCTTCCACCTTCATCGACTACGTCTGGTAGATCCTCTAGACGTGAGAATAGCAGACTTTCGCATGAGAAACCATTTCTGAAACCGTGCTGACCGTGATAAAGTCACTCCCTGTATGTAATATAACATGTAATATCCTGGAGGTGACGTGTTCTCTAAATATTATGTTCGGGGCGGCGCGGACGACCTCTGAACCCGCGGCATCGAGGCGGAGGAAATCGCG
>BOPP01000270.1:1225284-1250691 GCA_017312745.1 Gryllus bimaculatus
TATACATATATATATTTGTTATTTTGCAGGGCATAGAATATTTTTTGTTATTGTGTGCTTGTTGCAATTGAAGTGGGGTGGTTGTGGAGCAGGGCGCGAAAGTAAGCAATGTGCCAAGAGCAGTGGAGCTGCGCCGAGTGCTGATGACGAAGGCCGCCCGTGCCCTCTCCCAGGAACACCGATGGAAGCTGCCGGACCCCGATTCGTTTGTCATCGTAAATGAAATATTCACATTTTAGGCAGTACGAGAGACAAATAATCTCTGTGTTATTATTATTATTATTATTATTATTATTATTATTATTAAATAAAGAAAGATCACTCGAGAGCGGTTTCAGCCGCTTCCGAGCGTGGGGCAGAGAGCATTATGAAGTATTATCTTCATTTTTTTAGTAATTAACCCACAATACGGCTTCAGTGGCGCCCATGCATGGGGCAGAAATATTTATTATTTTTATTGAATTAATCCTCCGTCTGTATGAGTGGGAAGAAGTCGAGAAGACCTCGAGCGACGTGAGTTTCACAGGTCGTCGTTTTGGGAGACGTTTTGGTTCGTTCGTTTTGACGAACTACAATTCCACAACCAATTCCAATTCTACAACTACAGGTTCAAAACGTGCCATCGTTCGTTTTGGCTAATACTCGGGACAAACACTCTAATACTATTCAAGGTTTCGTGCAGTTTGAGAACAGAAAGTAACTAAATTCAATTTCATTATAACAGAAGGTCTTCTGAGGAAATTGCAGCAACAAAAGGAATAAATGAAAGAGCTTTGTTCTCCTTAAGTAATTATCCGTTCCTCTGGCTTGTTTTAATCTTGTAAGGTCTCCCTTTATTCACTGAGCTTATACTCCTTTTATTTCGGTTTAATGCATTCAATGTAGTCTTAAATTTTGTTATTTATTCTTTTATGCAAATCTTGTTTAATTAACAAAATGTAACTGATATTTATATTATTTATTGATATGCTGTTTATTAACCACGTTTCTTTATAACATATTTAAATTGCAATTAATCTAATGTCCATGGTACCAGATTAAATATATTTTTAAATTCATAAAATATGAATATAAATACATTTGTGCAATATATTATTATTTATATTATTATTATTATTATTATTTATATTATAATTATTATAATTTTTCGCACTCAGCTCTATGTGCAGGAACATTCACCTGACACTCGTCCATCTCGCAGAGAAAAGACACTAGCAATTATTGCTCTCTAAACATTTCAGCCAGTCCTGGCCCAATCAACTGTACATCCCGGGAATGCTCTTATTATTCGGCAAGTGTACATTACTGCTTTATGCATTTGCTCAACGCATGAAAATGGCAATTCCACCACTTCAATTGCGTGCACTGTGTGTTTTGGAATGAATCGTATTGTGGACATTATTATCGGTTGTATGCTGATATTCTGTAGTCTCCTTGGCGAAGCTCTTGATTCAGCTGTAATAACGATTTGTATTTTGTATTTCTGAATGTTAAAGTTATAAACAGATTCTAGATTGTTATAGTTGACGACTGCAAAATCGATGATCATGGCTGTTTTCGTCAGCGTGTCCATTAGATGACATAGACATTCGAAAGGGTAGGTCTGTAATTATGTAATATTACAAATGTATAAATAACGACAGGTTCTTCCCAAGTGTTGATAGCTGATATGAGGTTATTTCCATTTAAGAGTTTTACAGATTTAGGGACTACGGATGCCTCTACAGTACTTGGCGCAAAATGTGGGCTATTTCAAATAAAGCAGTTTCTTACACCTCCCAGTCTTTTGAATGGCCCGGAAATTTAGTCAAGTTCTTACACAAATTTTGGGGAACAAATCCTAGAGCTCCGATGACTATTGGTACGACCTGCGCTTCTACTTCCCACATTCGGCGGATGTCGATATCCAAACACTTGTATTTAAGACGTTTCTCTGTCTTCTTGGTTGCGACGTTTTGATTGCATTGCATAGCCACATCTACAAGAAGACACGGCTTTTCCTCCTCATACCGACACCAATTTACACGGGGTTTGCTGCAATCGTGCGATTTGTTGGTCGTACAATATTGAACAGAGTCCCACAGACGTCACCGGTTTTGGTGTGTGTTCGTAGCACGTAGGGCACGTGTTTGGAACTTCGAGGGCGGTACAGATCCAGTGGAGGTAACTACACACTCTGACGTGTCTTTTCAAGTATTCGAATTTTGCTAAAATTGGACAAGCTGCGACATAAAGATCAATGGTTTCCTCTTGTTCCTTGCAAATCCGCCATTTATTATTTTGAGAAATTTCGAGAACCGCTATTCATAATGTCGTGTTCTCAACGCCTGATCTTAGGCAGCTATTAAAACTGCTTCCAATTCTTTCTTCCATCTTCCCTTTTTAAGCTACATAAATGACATTTATTGATCTGCTCCGTGCCCATTCTTTTTAGATACTGTTCGTGGAGAAGTTTGAATCTCCACGATTTCTTCAATATTTGTATCTCACATTTCATGTTAAGCAGCATAAAAGATTTAGTGTCTGTGTTATTCTGCGTGTCTTGCATAGTTTTCTTTTCAATGCTTATTGCTACATTAACAATGCCTCTGTTTCCTATTCTCCTTTCAGATTTCATGTCGTGCCTCGTTCTTGGGTCATGCTGATGGCTGACTACGTACTTTCTCATTCCGACTATTCCGAGGAGGCTTCAGACGTCTCTTCCTCCTTCCTCACGTGACGACAGTCGATGTGCGTCATCTAGACATGATGCATTGTAAGCAGTTCTTTGATCAATTATTCGCATTTCTTGCTCAGTCGAATCCACCAGTCCGAAACTGAACTCGACCACACGCACCGCCAAACTACCAATTGCCGATATTTTATTCCTAGAGTTCCGAGCGGACTGCATAACACGTTTCGCTCTTCTGTAATACTCTCTCTGAATTCTCTCTTTTATTGTATCGTTCGACATGTTCTCACATTCTTGAATGCCCAGACACAAGTTTTACAGGTCGTGGAAGAAAATAGTACTGAGATGACGCCGAGAACATCGTCTGTGTCTTTCTCTAGAAACGACTTCGCTCCGGTGCTGGGAAAGATATTGCGCGCAAGGTAGCCAGAAACTTTACAAAATGCTTTTAGAGCATAAATCCTTGTTCTTTGAAGCCTTGAGCGCATTGTTGTAATTGAATGTCAAGAGAAAATAGGTACACTAACATCGCCTAATGAATAATGGAAGCATAGTAACCACAACACAGAACAAAGCACTGACATTAGAAAAAATCTACGATATTGTTGAAGATAAAAGAGTACACAAGTTCAACAACATTAAGCAGAACACACACCATCGAGAGTAAACAAATAATTGGGCTAACCTCTGGAAAACAAACTTCAACTTTACACAAAGAATGATACATTCATTCATTCAAGATACTTATAGAAAGTAAAGGGAATAAGGAAATTTGACGATCGAGCACTTCTGCAGGCATTTGCAAGATGGAAAGAAGCATCAGCAAGTTTCTTTCCGGCAGAAGTCCACTGAAGTATTTTCTTCAGGGCAAATTTATGTGAAGAAAAAGCATTTAAATTAATAATTATGATGTGTTCTGCCAATTGTGTCAGAAGGTTTTCACAAACCCTGTCTTTTCTCACAACGTTCTGTAGACGAAAGGGTTTTAGACGTCGAAAATATATTTTTGTGTAAAATGTTTAGACTTGTCAAATGACCGAAGCGTAATAGACTGGCAGTAACACACCAACTGAGTGAAACAATCCTATTTGACTTTGTTGGGCCTTCTACAATCAGTTTTTCTGAGTGCACATCATTATATTAAGAGAGCCCACGTTAGTCTTGAAAGTACCCACCATTATATTTTCTGCCTAATTTCAGTTTTACACTTTATAAAATTTAAAGTACAATGTTCAAATATTTAACTTACTAGCCTTATAAATGTACATATATGTAGTAATTCATTTGACAACTATGAATTTTCTAGTTTTAAAATAAACAATTATATTTTGCATAAAACGTATTGGTTGCCCTTAAAGTGCCAATCGCTGTGTACTTCACCCTACTTGCACTACACTTCTCTTTCTACTTTCTATTGAAAACTCTATTCTGTAGATAAGCATTTTATTAAGTAGCTCATACACATACAGTGTAGGTGGATCATCTATGGAAGTTTTCATTTTGTCCACTTATACTTAAAACCTTGAAATGTTTCCATTGATTCGGCGCTAACAGGTTATTCCGCCTAATCTTTACGAAAGCTAATTTTCAGTGCAAATGTTAAATGTATTAAAACTAGTTTTTCGGTGTGATGGTGTGATATATGGAAAAGGAAAATCTAGTACATTATCTAATGAAAAGAACAGAATATTTGTTTAAATTTCCACGGATTTTGTTTCTGAAATCATTGTTGCAATGCAAACAATACACAGAATTTCTATGGGTAAATTATTTGTATTATTAGCTAGAAATTATTAAGCAAGAATCTTTTGTAATGTTTCTTCTTACTGCGCGTGGGACTGATTCGCGTTTACGGGCCCGTCAACGTCAATAGACAGGAGTCCCGCTAGTATAGTGAATGTTTCGACGTGGGACTGTGGCATCCGGCACCAACCTACATCGGCTGTTTGGGAATTTCCCACTCCAAGTTTTTCCCCACTGCCCTACTGGGTGAAGCTCTTAAGTTTCGCACATGTGTGTGTATGTGTGTGTGTGTGTTTGCATGAAGTGTAAGGGGAGAGGCTAGGAAGCGGAAGGAAAGATCGCGGCAAAGTCGCTGCAGAAGCCGCCACCACTAAGCCCCCTCTGCTGGGTTTCCGGTTCGTGGTATCTAGCTCGCTCTTGTACTAAATCCTATGTTGACGTTGCAACCGCTGCAGCGAGATGCGAGCTCTCGTCCAATAACGCGCTGCAGGGCGCCAACGCCTGTGCCGTTGGAAGTTGCTTGGAGAGCATTGCGCCCACCGCAGGCGCTCGTCGTGTCTCCAGCGAAGGAGGAACTCGAGGCCATTGGCCGCGGGGGCAGCGCACGCGGGGGCTACTGGCTTTTGGCTGCGTATATGGCAACTGCTTTCGTATGATGCCTCTCATTTCGGGCTCATTTGTACATCAAGTCGATGCAAAGGGGCGCTTGAGAGAAATCAGACCCGGGAAATTAACGAGGCAAAGAATGCAAAAGAATATTATTTTCAAAAGTAGAATATTACAAATAAGGTGAACACGTATGACAGGAGTGGCCACTTGGCTGTCCGGGCAGCGTTTCGCAGGGTGTCATTTTGACGGTCTAGGAGAAATTTGAAATGAATTTCGCGTTGTTTTTGGAGGTCTGATGTGTAAATAATGTAAAAATAAACAAATTTGCTTGTAAAACTTAAATATTTATGAAATATTTTGTAAAATGTTTAGAAAAACTGAATACTTGTTAGGACAAACCCTCCTAACAGTGTACTGCTTTCAAACGGTTAATTTTGGACTCGTGTGTGAACAGTTAAATTTGGACGGTTAATTTAAAATAATTGGACACAGTACTTAAACTTTACAAAACATACTCTGCATGAAAAATAAAATGGAAGTTTACGAAAATAAAAAAGGCCTAAAATAGAAAACTAAAAAAACAGAATATAAAATAATGGGAATGTACAACAAATATTTACAAATAGTTTGAATCACTTCTCGCGTATTCTTCTGATGGTTATTCTTCTGAGTATACTCTCTCTTTTGTCTCATTCCTTGATTCTAACAACAGCAAAAGTTCAAGTTTAACTGTTCGGTGCGTAAGGTGGGTGGGTTAACTGTGCGGTGGGTAAGTTCGGTGCGTAAGCTTGAAATGAATGGATCTGAGCTAATAAACAGCCTATGGAGCAAATCCATATTTTTGTCTACTTTTCAATTTTTTGACAAATACCTCTATTGCAAGACTTGATTCCGTCCAAAAATGCTCTTCGAGATTCTACAATTCCTATTTCACATAGGACAGAATTCAATACAGTTTCAAATCTCTCATCAATTGAACTTTTTGCCTATGTATCAAATAACAGCTGCAGGTAAGTTGAGATTTTTGGCAAAAGCGTGTATATTATTGAGATTAGCAGGTGTAAGCAGTCTTTTCACGATTAAGAACGCAAACATACTAGTTTTAAAATGTATATGACTCGGAGGGTGTATAATGGTAAATAATATACTAAAACTCTGAATTCAAAGAAGTGTAATACATTTTTCTTAAATCGCTCACCTTTTCCATTAAGGTTTTTTAAGTCACAAGAAAAACCAGTATTAAAATATTATCTACATAAAATAATGGTAAAACCACGCACTTACTAGTAAACCCACAAATAACAGAAGGAGACAAGTGGTGTATTCGGCCCAAGAGAGTTCACGGCGTGCTAGTGTCATTCAGCGCCTCTCTAGTGCCGGAGTTCGAACCTCCACCTCGGGATTCTTGTGACCTTCAAGAGAAAACTATCAACGTTCTCACATAGTTCAGATGGCGGAAGCCTGCGCTCCCAAGTATGCGTACCTGTGATAGGAGGATTTTAAATAATTGAATATCTTAATTATAGGACCGGGGAAATATGTTTAACCAGTTTCACTTTTGTTGTGCTCTGACGATATAAGTACGTAAGTTAGAATTTTATTTGAAAGTATTATGATATCATTACTGCAGTCAGTCATCACTCGCGAAACAAAGTGCCACCCACTGGCGTCACAATACCTGCAAACAAGTACTTAATTAATTCGCATTGCTCAGAATGTTCGTACTCCACCTGGAATCGAACAAGGTATTCCTTGTTTACCATTATCCGTCCAAATAGAGTTCAGCGATGCACAGCGTGTTGCTGCCTTTTGTGTAAAACGTTGGACGCAACCGCAGGCGCCGGAGCGCTTGGCCAGGCCGCGGCCGCCGTTCCTCGGGTGCGCGCAAGCCCCGGCCTGCTTGCGATTGGGCGCCCGAGCGGGGCGGGCGCGCTCATGAAGTTTGCAGCCGCTGCCTCACCTGGACATCACGGCGCCTCCGCGCGACCGCGAGGGTAGGGAAGGAAAATGGGTCCGGTTTCTTTCTTTCTTTCATGTTTTTCTCTTCTTTCTTGTTTCATATTTGCTATTATATTATAATTGTCCTTTCTTCTATTACCATTAAAAATAGTAATATTTGTAACGTCATACTACTACCAACAAATTTGTGTTGTTGATGTTGACGACAGCCGCGGTTCTGGCGTTGTTTGCACAAATATCAAATAGGAATTGGGATTGAAACGGTTCCTAATCTCTACGGAGATTCAAAACTATTTCATCGTGAATACTTTATTCGACATTTTTAACCGTGGGAATTTTGGACTCTAATATTCATTTAATATAGAAATTAAAATGTTCATAAAAGAATGAAAAAGACATAAATAGATAGATAAAAATGAAGTTGACATAATGGTTACTACGTAGCATTCCAGTGTGATTTTGTACCTGCCTCTCCCGTTTCTTTCTCGCTTGTGCTGTGGTCATTAGTGACGTGATCTTTAGTAGGCGCCAACCTCTAAGTGGCTCGCGGGTGCGCAGATGTGTCGCGAGAATCGAGATGCTGCCCGCGCCCGCGCTCCGCTCGCAGTGCGCGCTCCATCGCGGCGGCGGCGGCGGCGGCGCTGGGGGGAAGGGCGGTATCGACCCGCGACCTTAATTAAGACCCGCGGCGCGCGAGGACCCTCCGCGGCCCTCCGGCCCTTCCGCCGCGCCCTCGCCCTCGCCCTCGCCCTCGTCTGAGCGGCTGCGCAGCGTCACGCGGCTCCGAGCAGACCGTGCTCGTGCGAGACCTTTGGGCGCAGGACACGCTCGAGTGGCGAGAAGTCATTTGTTCGCTTTCGGCTACTCCTATTGCCCACTCTCCTCATTGAAAAATAATCGTTTTTCAAAGATTACGGTGGAAGATTTGGGAAGTATGTATAATAATTAGTATTTTTTAATGCTATTACGCCTACAAACTACAAATAATCATCCGGAACCCTCCTGTGTTATCGCCAGTGTAACATTTATTATATATTTTGTAATATCACCATCTACAAGAACAAATTATTTACGTAAGAAATAGCATTCTTTGAATAAGTTTACTCATTTTAGCTACATCTCATTTTTACTTTCCCGTATTCATATGTTTATACGGAGTCATACACGTAGTATAAGGAAAGTTATGTAATGCTGCGCGAAAATCGACGGATTTTTGGCAAAAAAATCCATTGCCACGCTCTGATAAAGAAGAAGTGGACTGGAATCCAGTTGCTAAATGAAGAAAAAAATCCTCTAACTAGTGGGATAGCCAGAATCTCTTCTTTCTTGGTCCTTGATATCCAAAAACAAATTGACGTCAAAATGTCCGTCTTGATGTCCATCTGTGAACACTACCAGCGCCTAAACCACGCGTATGATTTTTCTTCTAAAATGAAGAAACCCCTGCCCATGTCACTCAAGTCAAAGCTTTGAGATATCGAAAAACATTATTTAAAATTTGGGGGTACTTTACATGAAAACCTGCGGACATTTTCAAAATTTTCTCTAAAACTGCTCCAAATTTTTTCTTTAAACTTTTCATAGGGATAGTGCTAAATGTACTATGTGAGATGACATAAATGCCATATTGCTCTACCCTTTTTTTAACTACAAAATTTATTTTTTTTACTTGTCTCTCACTTCGTTAATTTATATTAGCGGCAATTTATTCACATTATATTTGTGACTACATGTGCTTTAAATGGCATAACGCACCTCGAAAGCTCAACCGTTTTTATCAAAACTCGCTCAAACGCCATTTGCTCAAAAACTGTTTCAATTTTTCTTCAAACTTTTTGAACGGATAGTGTTAATTGCATTCTTGCATTAATATGACGTTAAGTTAATTTCGGGGTATTTTTTGTTTTTCAAAAATTACTCAAATGTAATTTGTTTGAAAAGATTCACGCCGATAATATGCATAATGTGCATATTCTGCAATCTGTAAACACTATTATAAATGAAACTTAATGTGTTTCAAACGACTTAAAATGGAGTTTTTCGAACACTCAAATTTTTTTCTCTGAAAAAGTGCTTCAAATATATAGAAGCGCATAAGCGCCATTTTCTTAAAAGAGGCTCCAACTTTTTCAAAGTAAAATATCTTTTATATCAATGTTTTACTGTTCTTTAATGTTATTAAAATAATATTTCCGTTCTACAATTGGAAAACGAAAAATAAAGAAAATTTGAAAGCAATGTACTCTTTCTTGTCCTATCCTTACTCCCTCGCTCACTTGCACTGCTTGCCACTTTCCAACTGGCCGCCTGAATCAGTTCACCTCACAACGTCCTCCCCGCAGCCCGGCGCCGACCCTGCGTGGCGAGCACACCACTAGGCATTTGTGGCACGCCCTTGCAACGCCACCGCCTATTCATTGAACACAGCCATGTATCATCCTTTGCCGGATCGAAGGGTTCGGAAATCAACCGAGGTTCAAATTTCACCTTTTATTCCTTTCGCAAGAAACAAAAGTAATATACGACTCTGAAAATGTATTCTCGTTAGTTTTCATCGCTTGCTTCTTCTGTTTGTTGGAGACAAAGCTTAAAAACTATCGATATACTAACAATGCTAAATTGTTTATAATATTCGCATAGTCACAAACTAAATATAAATAATAAGTGCAAAAAATTCACAATACTCTATCGTCATCTAGAGCATTAATTTACATTCAAATTAATATTCTACTTCAAAATACAAGAAGTAATGCCATCAACGTCACAACCATTAGTTGCCATTAGCAATCTGAATGTCACATGAATCCCTCATATATGGATTCGTTAGAACATACCGAAACAGAAGAACAAGCTCAAAAGCTACTATAATAACAAGGAATTTGGAAATCAAACAGCAACATTCTAATATAAAAATCTATAATAAACATATCCTCCTCCTCAGTCTTATCAACCAATTTGTCAACTTCTACAACAACATCCTCCAGCTTATATGTATGACTATCCACGTCCGCAAATAATACCATCCCAAAATCTGTGTCTCTAACATCATCCACAACAACCACGTGTGCTGTCACAACAAGGCCCAGCTGCTGTCATCACAGACAGCTTATCTAAAGCAAACAACACCGAAAACGGCTCTACAATCAAGAAATTTTCCCATACTGGGGAATTACTAAGAGACTCTATGGAAGTTGTTTACAACAGTGAAACCAGAACAATAACAGTGGCTTGATGATGCTCTAGGACAACTTAAAAACTCACAAGCTCAACAACACCAGCAAGAATTCCAGCAGCAACAAATCTCCCAAGAAACTATGCCTCCACAACAGCACCAGCCTCCAATCGGCCAGGCTCCCAATCAGAGTGCCCCAACAGCAAGTACGGAAAGAGAAGGCATTCCAGAGGGCCGTGAGAACACCAACAGGGAAGGAACAAACAAAAGACTAACTTGCGGCGATGAGAAAATGATGGTGAACTTAACATTAAAAATAAATATGAATTAGCGATTTAGACGAAAGTGAAGATTCAATTGAAACAGACATGGAAAATTTAATTGTAAAAGTCCCCCGGTGTTCATTCATTATGTTAACAATCATACACTATTAGTGGACCATTTTAAAAAGTTTCTGAAATCCAAATTCACTACAAAACAATATCAAAATAAGAAAAAAGTACCCTTCTAATAACAAAATTATTATTGAATCTACAATTAGGGTACATCCAAGAACTAGTGAAGACTTAAGAAATTTCATAAAATTTTGTAAAAAGGAACATCTGGATTTCGTTTATTCAAAGACCCTACCAACAGGCCGCTAACGATAATAACATGTGGTATACCAACGAGTTATTCTGATAAAGAAATATTTGACGAACTTACTCGTCTGAACTACCCTGAGCAAAAATCAATGGAATATACAAATTCCATTCTCCAACTATTCTGTGCGCTGTTGAACTATTAAACAACGAGTAGACAAAAAACATATAAAAAAATTAACAATATCTTTAATGCAATAATTAAAATTGAAAAGAAAAGGAAGTCAGTATCCCCTGTACAAAGCGAAAACTGTCAACGCTACGGCCACTCTAAAAGCAACTGTGGACGCGAATCTTTCTGCGCACGATGTCTTGGTGTTCAGCATTTCGAAGCTTCCCGCTGCCAATGAATGTGCCACCTATATGTATTAGCTATCTTGGCTGTCATCAGGCAAATTTCAAACAGAGTCCAAAATTACGCTACAAAGGACAAAAGTAAAGTTCTGCAGCAGCGAACACCACAAACATAAAGCTAACTCAACCATCAACCCCAAGCAGCGAGGTGTGCTCTCCGCCATTTTAGATAACACCAACGTTCCTTCATTACCAACTAACACCCCTCTTTATGCACAGATGGGTTCACCAAACCACCTTAATCCTATATATTTCACCTTCCAAATAGTTAATAATATTACGAGTATCTCCCAAGACATGGCAATAATAGTTCCACAGTTGCAATCTTTAAGAAATGCCATAATTTCCTCGTTATTAACCAATGGCTCAAAATAAATTAATCGGCTTAACACAACTCAATTGTAACTGCAATGGAATTGAAAAACTATTAGATTATTGCTCTCATCACGTTGAAATAAGATCGATATTACCTGCCTAACCGAAACTCACCTCGGCCCCTCCTCAAAGTGTAAGCAAAAAATCCCGGGATATGTATCCTATAGTAATTACTATGTATGCAATAAAGCTGACGAGGGAGTATAAATTATAATTCACAAGCAAATTACGGGTTGCATCTTACTCCCTCTTCCGAAAATCTAGAAACAATAGGAATCAAATTAACACAAGCAAGTCAACCCGACGTTCACATAATTGTCACGAACAGACCTCCCAACAAACCATTTCCTACCGACCTTTCAAAACAGATACTTTGCCACCTAGCCCCAAGGCAAAAATCTCTACCAAATCGCAACAGAAAAGGCTTATATAGTAAATGCACCTACATCACCCACCTATTATCCAATGCAAACATAATGTTTTGAATATAACGTAAAACTGACATTTTGAATATAATTGTAACAAAAAATAACAACCTTCCAATAATACTATACCCTCAGACGGAATTAAACACTGATTACACACCGGTAATAATAACTTTCAACAATAATAAAATTCCCCTTTACAAAAACACCACGTTTTGTCACAGGCATAATAAATTGGAAAATATTTCAAGAAAATTTGTCCCTTCATCTGTCAGTACCAAGAAACCTAACTAATAATAGAACACTTCAACTCACTCATTCACAACGCAATTAAAGAAAAAACACCAGGCCCAAGATCAGGTTTTAAGAACCACAGTATTCCAAATAACCTTTAGAAAATGATAGACTTAGACTGGCAATCAAATTTCCTTGGTACATTTCAAACGAGCCAATACATTATGAATTAAAAATCTCTCAAAAACAATTTTTAAGCAACCTAATATATATATATATATATATATATATATATATATATATATATATATATATATATATTCCCTTACTATTGTATATTAAAATCTATTTTTTGTTTTGTCATTTAATTGTTACGTTAATCAGAAAATAGTATGTTTAAAATGCCAAACATGTCAACGAAATTATGTAAATCAGCAACAAGCTGTTGATCTTATTGGCAATAATACTGTTTTAAACAATTTAAGTAACTGCATGAATGTAGAAAAAGGAAGAATAGAAAAAATGGATTATAAATATATAGCAAAGTTTTACTTCTCCTTGCATGACCTGATAATTTTTAAAGCAGGTCTCATTGCGGGAAAGTCTGGAATTAAATTGTGGGCGCTCGTACACAAACGTAATTAGGTCACAAAATGAGTTTCTAGAGGTGTATCAGGCGGGTTTAAGGATCGAAATTGAATAACAAATAGGAAAACTGTTCGAATACATTCCTGTGAATAGAAAAGTACGCGAGAGTTGGTATGCAAGATAAGAATAGTTGTTGTCTTTGATAATATAATTTGAAACCACGGTTCGCAATATTCGAAGCATGACGGAGGCATAGTCTCCTGAGCAGAATTTCTCGTTATAAGATGTATACTCGTATATGTAAATAATGAAAATATACTTTGACTAAACGTAATTCTTTCTGCCCATAGCAAGAAAAGAAATATTAGTATAATAATTGTTACAAGGATAGTAATATGCAAATATAGATTTGGATTATGTTGCTTGAACTCTTAAAAAATAGATATCTTACGCAAAGAAAATAAATATTGCTCTTCACTTCAATACAAACTAGTAGTGCTACAGAATGGCTAAGATTTTCCGAATTAAGTTTTCTATTTCCTTTGGAAAGACAAAGTCACATACAAAGTCACAGCTGTCATTTATCGCCGCCCAAAGTACAATTTCTTGATATTTTCGAAATATTTTTGGATTTTTAATTGTAGAGCCAAAATATTATTTTAAGATTATTAAAGAACAGTAAAAATTCGTTCTAAATGGCAATTTTCTTAGAAAAAAATTGAGCCGTTTTCAAAAAATTGGCGTTTAAACGCTATTGTAAATTCGAAATTTGAAGCTCATTTTCCGAGAAAATTTTTCAGTTTTCGAAAAACTATATTTAAAGTGATTTTCAGTACATTAACTCATAAACACAATAGTGTTTACACATTTCTGGAATTGTGCATATCAACGACGAGAAAAAACTTAAAAAAAATACATTTGTGTAATTTTTGAAAAAACAAAAAAAATCACCGAAATTAACTTTATGTCAAATTATAGAGTGCAATTAGTCCTATTCGTTGAATCAAAAAACACTTGTTTTTGAGAAAATGGCGTTTGAGCGTTTCTGAAAATGCGGATTTTTGAGCTAGTTTTCACAGAAAATGGTATAGTTTTCGAGAAAATGTATGACATTATTTACAGCAGATGTACTCATAAATATATTAATGTGAACAAATTGCCAAATTACCGAAATATTAACGATATGAGAGACAAGTAAAAAAATACATTTTTCTAATTTTTGAAAAACAAAAGAATATAGCGACATGGCCTCAATATCATTTTATAGAGTATATTTAGCACACTCCCTGCCAAAAGTTTAAAGAAAAAAAGTAAAGCGGTTTTTGAGAAAAGTTTGAAAATGTCCGGAGGGCGTTATGTAAAATAACCCCAAATTTTGAAGAATGTTTTTCAAAGTCTTAAAGTTTTGACACGAAAAGGTTTTTTTCAATTTGGAAAAACTCCAACGCATGGTTTATGCGCTAGTACTGTTCAGCGACACCAGACGCACAGACGGATGGCCAGACAGACAAATGGATGTTTTGAATAAAAGCACTTTTTTGGTATCTGAGGACCCCAAAAGTATTTCCGTCGAAATCTCGAAATCGATTTTCCTCTGCATTGCGTAACTTTCCCTACTGCAAGAATATTACTGCGTAAAGGCGTAATACGTACGTGCGTATACAGAAAACTAAAATCCATCTCTGGCTTTTTTGTGTGTTTGTTATTTTTGTTTGAAAATAGAAGAACACGTTCACCATCTTAATCCATTTTACTCAATCTCTTTTAAATAAAATTTCATGAAGTTATGTAATTTATTTAAGGAACAATCTGAATTTAAAGGTGTATATTTTATATGTTGTTTTGTATCTGAGGGCGTGAAAAAAGCAAATCTCTTTACTTGCGTTCTTTGGAGAACTAGAGGGAAATAAGACAAGTCCTGCGTTCTTAAAGGCCATGTCCACAGAGGACGTTCTTGGCACAGTCTCGTTGTTTGCTGAGGTTGCCACCTGCTTCATTTGGTGCCGCGTGGCTAAGGGCTCTGCACTCGTTCCCTTGTGCGCGCCGCTCGCCCCAGTTTCCGCGCGCCGTCTTAACCTTTGCCCTTTGCCTGCCCCCCC
The DNA here is from genome assembly GCA_017312745.1 of Gryllus bimaculatus. NCBI lineage: Eukaryota > Metazoa > Arthropoda > Insecta > Orthoptera > Gryllidae > Gryllus > Gryllus bimaculatus. The sequence goes on from BOPP01000270.1 coordinate 1,240,155, forward strand.
CCCCGCCCCCGGGCGCTGCGCTGCGTTTGGCAGCGGGCGAAATGCACTTACGCCTTCAAGGTCCTTGAAACAATTGCTGTGGTTGCGTTCAACTTTTAAATAGCCCTTGGTCTTACATATGGCTGAAGGAGCCTGTTAAGTGCCTGTTAGTTGATTATTCACTAACGCGGTAGCGCCATCTCACAAAATTTAAAACAAAATTCGAGGTTTAAAATGTTGTTTGCTACTCCTTCTACTTAGCTAAACTGTACTGTTATAGAGTTTGAATACTGTACATAAAAATTAAATTTCTTTGATGTCTTAAACTTTATTATAGTCGCATCATCAACTGAGGTCATTACCGACTACTTTAAATACAACTTTGCAATATTAATATGGAAACTTTACAATATATTACATTATCTATAAATATGTCGAGACATTACAAGTATTTTTTATATTACAGTAATAGTTTCCAGTATCCGTACTAGTATACCTGTTACAATTAGATTTTTTGAGAATATTGCTGCCTTTACAGAATTTTAATATTTTATTTTGGTATTTGTTGAATAATAGCATCAAGTCAGGGTTCTGCTCTCCTTTTAAGCATGTGTGTGTGCTGTACTGAAACATAGGAAATGGAGTTAAAATTTGCTGAAAATTAAGAACGGTATCACAGAACTGGCAGGTGGGTGGAGGATTTCTAATTAACAAATGTTGATGACCGAACTTGTAATAGCCAGTTCTTATCCTTGTTAGTGTTGCCTGATCTTTTCTTGACAGTTTTTTCTAAGTTTTCAGAGAGAACAAAATCCAACTTGTTTGTGTCAAGGGCTAGATTTCATGGTTTTCCACTTTTCATCCATTATTTTCTTTATGTGTGTCCATAAATCTCAGTGATATTGTTAAAATACTTTCTTTTTCAGGGCTTACATTTTCCTCTTCAAGGCTCATTGTGTTGTGTTCAGGCATTTTTTATAATCTGGTATCCAAGCAATTATGACAATATTTCTAGATTGTATAGTCATAATATATTTCATGAATACTAGTTATCATTGGTAGACCTCGGTAATTATTGTGAATATAGTTTATTACTTCAAGAAAAGTAGAGAATATGACAAATTTGTTATTTGTGAGTTTTTGTGACATTTTCATGGCTGTCATTATAGAACATATTTCATCAGTAATAGAACTGGAGTAGGAATGCAGTCTGTTTGTAATGTTAGCATCTTTGGTAATTGTAGTTGCATATTTTCCAACTCTTTTATTGATAACTTTACTTTAGATTTTATAGGAATCTTTCATCAAATATTATTTTCCTATCTTTTTTAGCTATTTTGTTTATTTGGAGAGTGTCTAGTGATATATCTGCTACTTAATCAGGAATTGTTCAGGTTATATAATGTTATTTCTTTTTTCCATTAATATATGTTCCTGAATGCATAGATGTCTCAGTAGGTTTTTAACTTTTGTATATACTGGTGAAAAGCATTTTTGTTCTTTGTAGTAATTTTTAAGTTTTGAGTATATTTCGTGGAATATTATATAATTATTTGATTCTGCTAGCATTTGAATCTGCAGCCTGCTGCTGATTTTGATGGCATATTTAATTGTTGGCATTTGTTTCTTCGGTTTCTATTAGGATGTTGCCAGTGGGGCTGGTATGAAAGCTGTCGGTGCTTATTCGTAGAGCTTTATTGTGTATAACATCAAGTTTTCTAAGATCTTTTTTACTAGCTGAATCATATAGTATCATAGTCAATCTTAGATCGTACTGTTGCTTCGTAGGTCATCAGCTGGATATGTTTATCTGCTCCCCATTTATTATAACAAATGCACTTGAGTATGTTTAGTCTTTTCTTTCATTCCTCAGCTAAAATTTGATTATGTCTTTTCCAGCTCATTTTTGAGTCAAATGCATACCTAATATTTTAATATTTTGTTCAAATTTTAGCTTATGTAGGTCCATTTTTAGTGTGGGCTCACTCACCATATTTTGTCCGAATAATATTATACATTGAGTTTTTGAAGCTGAAAATTGGAAACCTGATTTGAGAGACCATTCATGGAGATTGTTTAGGGCAGATTGTACAATTTCTTGACTGGTTGTGATAGATGTTCCTCTGCAGAGAATGGAAATGTCATCTGCATAATTTCTTATGATTACCGGATTATTGATTTCAGAGACTCATTAATGGCTAACAGAAATACTTGCACTAACTGCCCTTTGCGGTAGTCCATTTTCCAAGGGTTGTACTGGAGATAGGCTTCTATTAACTTTCACATTAAAGGTGAAATTCTTGATGAATTGGAATATGTGAAATATGTTGCCTTTAAGTGCACATGCCTGTAATGTTGTCATTATTCTATGGGTCCGGACTATGTCATATGCTTTTTCGATATCTAGGCTTGTCACTGCTAAAAGTTGATTGTTAACAGGGGCTTCTTGAATGTAAGTTCTGTGTGGATTTTTAAAAGTCTAGAAACTATCTGAGTCATATGTTATATATGTTTTCCAGAATTTTGCACATATTGCATGCTAGAAAAATGGATCTTTAATTTTGATTTTTTTAGGTCTTTTTCAGGTTTTGGTATAGGTATAACAATAGCTGATCTCCATAGTTCAGGAAATACATTTTTAGTCCCTATTATGATATATATTTTTAGTAGAGTCTCTGGTCCTACTAGGAGTAGATTTTTTAAAAGAATGTATGGAAAAGTGTCTGGTCCAACTGAAGTGTTCCTAGTCCTGTTGAAAGAAGAATTAAGTTCTTTAATTTCAATAGGATCATTGATATGGTAATAAGTTGCAAAGTCTCCATTGTGTGTAAACTCCATATGGTTTTCTTGATCTTTTTTGTGCCGTAAGATGGCTTCTGTATAGTTTTTTGAGCTAGAGTTTTTGGCAAACTTCCACGCAATTGAATTTGCTATTTCATTAGGGTATGTAAACTTGAAACATAGTTGTAGCAAGAGTTTGCTTTAATTTATTTTACGGTTCTTCTTGTAGGAGCTCTCACCTTTTTGTATTTTATTTTCATTTTCTCAGTATTATGTTTTTTACTCTCCCGTATTACGTACGTTTAAAGTAATAAATATACGTAGTAAATGGAAAGTTTTGTATTTTGCGAAAAATAGACAAACCGATGTCAGACGGAGGGGCTTTGGGGTTCCCTGAGACCGAAAAAGTGTTTTTTTTTCGGCACGTCCATCCGTCCGCCTGTCTGCCGTCTGTATGTGAAGAACACTAGTGCCGAAATCATGCGTAGATTTTTTTCCAAATTTAAGAAACCTCTGTCCATTTGGCACGAGTCAAAGCTCTGCGATTTTGAAAATCATTCATTATTTTTTGGGTGTACTTTAAATGAAAGCCCTTGGACATTTTCAAAATTTTCTCAAAAACCACATCAAATTTTTTCTTTAAACTTTTGGTAGGGATTGTGCTAAATGCACTCTATGAAGTGACATGAACGCCATATTGCTCTATTTTTCTCTTTTTTTTCAAAAATTGACAAAAATGTAATTTTTTAACTGTCTCTCATATTGTTAATATTTACATAGGCAGCAATTTATTTACATTGATGTTTTTTCGAGTACATGTGCTTTAAATAATGTGAGATAAAGTTTCCCAAAAATACAACGGTTTTCCGAGAAAATGAGCACAAAATTACCCATTTTCAGCAACGCTCAGACACTATTTTCTCAAAAATGGCTTCAAATTTTTCTTCACACTTTTCCAACAGATAGGGCCAATTGCACTGTTTAAGATAACATAGACATAATTTTGCTGTATTCATTTGTTTTTTCAAAAATCTCTCACGCCTCTAATATGGACATTTCCAGCTATTTGTAAAAACTATTCCAATTGTGACTGAAACTGTGACTTGAAATGATGTCATATGAAGCTATTTGAAAACTCAATAGCTTTCTGTGAAAAGGGGTTCAAATTTCGAATTTACGGTGGCGCTTAAATGCCATTTTCTTAAAAACGTCTCAAATTTTTCAATGAAAATTGCCGGTTAGGAAGAGGTTTTACTGTTCTTTAATATCCTTAAATAATATTTCCGTTCTTCTATTAGGAAGCCGAAAAATGTTTTAAAATATTTAAAAATGTACTTTGAGCGGCGATAGATGGCATCTGGGGAGAGTATCTTGATTGAATATCTTGAAGTTCGAATAGCCAGCAGAGACCAATGGAAATAGAAAAGTAATACGGGAAAGTCTGTGCCTTACTGTAGCACCACTAGTTATATTTGTTGAAGGCATGTTTGGAATTTTTGAGTGCCAATTTGCGTTTGTCATTCCATCAATGCACTAGTTTGGGTCTGCTGATTCGTTTTAGTTGATATATTTGCAACTTTAGTGACGACATCGTTAAATGCATTAATGATGGTGTCAATGTTTTTTTTCTAGAAGGACATTAGTATTAGGTAGGTATTATTTTATCAAATCATTGTAAGCATTCCAGTTAGCTCTATTGTAATTCCACTTTGTTATTACTTGATCGTGGTTATAAATGTTGGGAGTGTTGTTTCTGTTTTTTAAAAACAGGGAAATGGTTACTATCATAGGGGTAATCTAAAATGTTCCATGAACATTTATAGGCATATTGGTTGGTGGAGATGGAAATATTAATGGAATTGTAATTATTGTGTATATGACCCTTTCATTATTGTCATGCTTGGAGTCTTTAAAGTTGGCCTCTTAGATACAGAGGTTGTCAGGGCGTGTTAGGTCTCTTAGGTACTATATGCTTTCTAGTCTAGGATGAAAGCTATTTACATTCCACCGAAGAATTTTGCAATGACTGATGTTGACTTCTATACTGGAGTCTGTTTCAGTACTTAATTCATCTGCAGTTACTAAGTTGGTTTTCTTGATAACCCTGGTGAATCTGTCTTTTATGGTTTTGTTGGTGATATGAGTGTATCATGTATCATTTTGGAGATGGTTGACATGTCCTGTGATTAGTCAGTACCTATAATTATAGGATTATTTACAACGAAAGAGTAGTATATAGTTTTTAACTGTTTCTGACATAAATAAAATTTCTCTTAAAAGGATTTGAACTGCATGTAAGGGGTAGTTATTTTGAGTGTCTTCAATGATGTGTTTGAGAGGGATTATCAAGTCAGCCTAGTTTGGCTCTTTCTTCTTTTTTCTGTTTTGGTTGTTTTGAGACTTCTTCCATGTCATTTGTTTTACTTGTGTTGCTTGCAGTGAAGGGCGAGGAGGAATCGGTCTGGAGGCAACTTCTATTATTATTAAGGGGAACTATGTTGTCATTATTTGGATTTTTATTGTTTTTAGCTTCATTAGTAGAAAATACAGATTTAGAAGGTGGTGAGGGATGAGTTGTGGGTATTTTTTGTTAGGTCATTGTGACTTTGAATATCTGCAGCTTCAGTGTTTTTCCCATTGATTGCAACACCTGGCAAGTCAGTTTTTCCCCTAATGTATTCAGGTTCCATGGGGGCACTGCATAAATTGTAGTCTTATGTTGATTAGAAGAGATGCCTGAAGAGCATTATCCAGCTACGTGCCCTCTTTGGTGACAATTAAAGCAAGACATTTCATGAGTTGTAAAAAATATTCTATATGTTCATAATAGACCATCATAATACGTCAGTAGTAGATTCCGTTAGTAGGCGCCCATCTTCAGGGGCAACACACACTTGTCTTGGGAAACTCGGGAGATCCCCTGTCCAGGAATACCTGCTTTCACAAATGAAATTTTAGATGACAATTTGATATTGCTTATAGTGAGTACAATCTCTATTACTGAGAGTGGGAAGATGGAACAAACATTCGATATAATTATTGTTTTCGCCTTTGTTACAAGTGGCATCTTCTCAAGTTAATATTTTTTGATTTTAATAACTTAATGGTTGTTCGTAAGGTTGTCAGCTAAAATTTGAGTGATTAGAACGATACACACTCTGTTATTAGCAATTCTTCATATGATCCTTACTTTACTGTCGTCAATAATGTTGGATAGTCTGTTTACGTAATCTTTAATAGTGAGACCTTCTTGCGAATCGGTAATTATGGCCTGATTGTGGGTGGAAAACACTTCAGTTGACATGACATTTGCGTAAGTTTCCACATTTGAGTGAGGAGATCCCTGAGGTGACGGAGTTGAGGTGATAGGGGCCGCGATGTCCGGATGCTTCATCCGCGCAGAAAGTTGATTTAGGACACGACTCGTGGGACAAGAGTTTTGAATTGTATAGCAGAGTAGTACACTAAGTAAATTTCACAAAGTTCCCAGTGTGAATGGCAATGTGATAGCCACAACTGTTTCACTGGACGCGATCGGAGCACGAGGTGTCTCGGTCGGCTGCCGCAATGGAACTGTTTTGCCTAAAGCTCGTTGGTGCATCGTGTGCGAACTTATCAAGAACCTTCCGTTGGCAGTTTTTGTATTACGACTAAGCGCAGATGTTGTGGGCAATTATTTTGGCGCTCACTAAAAAGCCGACTAAACTTGTTAACTTCGTTGTGGACATGAGCAAGGAACTTGCACTAGTGCGCTCGGGGATTGCATGGAGGCGCACTCGGGTGGGAAGCTTCTCTGAGAAGGGGGGGGTGAACGAAGTGCTGCTCTTTGGAAACCGCCTCCTTCTCGATAAGGAAGTCGCCGCTGCGGCAGCTCTCGCAGATCGCTCGTCTGAGAAAATGTCCCGACTTGTGCGTTGGCGACGCGAGCGCAGCCCCTGAATTGCAGCGCATCTCGCCAAGGAACAGCCGGCGCACGCAAGTGCGGTGCCACGCGTCTGTGCCTTAGTCGCTAGGTAGGGCCTTGGATCGGGCGGGGCACCTCCCTGCCATGCGGCCAACCAGGCGTGGCGAGGTCCACGCCCTCGCGCGCTCCGTTCGTCAAAGTGTGTGTGTGTGTGTGTCTGATGTAAGGGAAGAAGGTGAGGAAAGAGAACTGAGAGGAAGAAAATATCATCCTCGATCCGTTGCCTTTTTGCTAGGTTACTGTTCCGACAGTCACCCCATGTTTATTGGAAAAATCACGGAAATCCAATCAGATCAGTCAGCGACTAAAATTCTTCTCCAATGGGTGAATTTGACATAGCAGTGAATCTAGTGCAGACGCTCTGGCACCGTGCGCACTCAAACCCCGGCCACAGGCGCCGCGTAATCGGGGTCATCCTGGCTCTGAGCTAAAGTCAGCTAGAAGCATCGAAACACGCTGTAATTTATTATTTCACGCAGTTGGTATTGAAATATTTAAATACAAGTTAAATTTTTTTTTTAACTTTTCAAAAGGTTCGTTGGATCGACATATATAGCATTCGAGAAGAGACATAATTAAGTTTTATGATTCCCTGTACAAGTTCTCGAGTCGACTCCAAGGAAAATGGAGTAATGCAATGGATTGATTGATTGATTGACGATTCCAGACACGTCAACTGCTAAGACTCGTTGGTCCTGTAGGTGTAGGCGCGCGCTGACCCGACCGGGCTCCTGGCGCGGGCGGTCGAGGAAGCCAACGCACATCGCTCTTGCAGATTACACGTTCAGCAGAGCGCCTTCGCCGCGCCGGCCAGTGCACCTCCGACTGGGAACCGCTGCGCGTCGCTTTGCAGGTGTGTTTATTTGGAGATTCCTCGCCTCTTGCGTGTGGTTCTCCTCCGCCATCTCCATGCCAGCGCTGCAGGGTGTTTCTACTGAAATACCCACGATCCAAGTTTTCTTTGGAGCATCGGAAATAGCATTTGTCTCTGTGAACTGTCAGCACTGCTGAAAAATGATATGAGTACAGTCACGAAGAAGATATTATAAAATAATTCACAAATTAATTAATGAATTGACATAAGTACTAATATAACATCATTGGCATTTACTCGTACCCATAGTCCATTAACGGTATAAAACGTTTATACCTTCATTTCGAAACGGTAAATAAAATGCCCATAATTTTCAAGAAATGTACGGAGCTGAATATTCTTTCAGTACATATATTTGCAGCAGTTATGTACTTAAAATAAGTTGTTGGCAACAAAATCGAAATACCACTGAAAATCCTCTTTTACCAACATTTTAATTTCAAAGTTATAAAATAGCGAAGGATAACACCTCTTTAGATTCATCCCTTATTCCGAATTCTTTACGGCATTTCTAAAGATAATGGCTGAGCCATAGAAAAAAGTGATGTTATTTACTTATTTGTATTATACAACAATTTTCATTTCGAGTAAAATTTTACCCTAAAATGTTCAAAGAAATAAAAGAAACGTTTTAATTCGTGTATATCTTATGTTAATTTTCATTCCTATTTTTGTGAAACCATTTCTGTTTTGCTTACAAATATTATAACAAATGCTGATTCAAACATATTACGAAGAAAAAATCTTCGCTTTGTTCATTAAAGATTGCTTTATAGTCAGCTTATGAAAGATAAAATACTTCAGGATGTCAGATCATCATCACACTATGAAGCTTTTTAAGAATTCTTTATTTCCTTACTTTAAGAATTCTTTATTACGTTTCTAAAAAAAGAAGACTACGAAATCGCTAACTCATGTTGCGTGAACTATATGCAACACTGCCACAAACGGGAACTTCACGTTTCGGGTAAAGGGAAATATGATAATTAGTGCAGCAATAATAACTTGCACGCAGCCATTTTCTTGAACAGTGGTCATTTCCTTAACTGCGGCGATGCTGTCGCGGTCGCCGTCGCATGCCGCGGCGCTATTATACGTCTTCCGCCTCCGCCTTCGCTGGGCTGCGTGCCTGGCCCGCGCACTCTGCGCGCTGGGGGACTTCGCACACGGCACAGGGCGAGCGCATGCAACACGCGCGGCCCCTCCCACTCCCCCGCTCCGCCGGCTCCTCCCGCTCCGCCCCCTCGACCCACTCCGCCCCGCGCCTCCGCCACGCCACCCCCGCCACGCTCGCCCCACCCCTAGCCCGCCTTCCGACCCACTGCCCGCCCCTCCAGCTCACCCCCTCCGCCAACGCTCGCCCCGCCCGGCTCCAGCCGCCCCTCCGACCGCACCCGCGCCCCGCCCCTCCCGCGCAGACGTCCCCAAGCCGGCAGGTCGCCGCATCACTCCCGACCCGCCCCTCCCGCCACGCCCCCTCCGCACGCTCCGCCCCCCCTCCAAGCCCCGCCCCCCTCCGGCTCGGCTCGCCCCGCACTCCAGTCCCCTGTCCCCTCCTCCTCGGGCACGCCCCGCCTCTCCGCCCCGCCCCATCGCGCGTCGCTTCGCCCCGGCCCCTCAGTCCCTTCTCCTCTCCTGACCGCGGTCTGCCTCCGCCCCTCCCCCCCTTCCTCTCGACCAGCCGCCTCGCTCCCACCGCTTAGCCCGCAGACGTGCCTCTCTCCACCCTGTCCCGCCCCGCTCCGCCCCGTCCACTCCTCAATGCGAACCCGTTTCGCGCTCTTAGCGTTGCGCCCTGAAACAGAACACATCCTGGCAGCGACGGCCCTCAAAGAAATTCACGAAGGTCATGAACTCTTTTTTGACTTCTTAAATGCGTTTTATCAAATGTGAGAGCTGATACTCTAGAAAATGAAAAAATATAAACGTACACAGATATAGATACTTACGTGCTCATATTCATTTTTACTTTTACTAAGTTATGTAATGCTGCGGAAAATTGATTTCTAGATTTCGACGTAAATACAGGTTTTGGGGGTCCACTAATGCCGAAAAAAATTGTTCTCTCCGCCACGTCCGTCTGCAAAGACCGCTTCCGCTGAAACCGTGCGTAGGATTTTTTTCCAAACTGAAGAAGCCCCATCCGGCTCGAGTCGACTCTTTGAGATTTTGAAAACTTTCTTTAAAATTTGGAGATACTTTATATGAATCCCCCGGACATTTTCAAAATTTTCTCAAAAACGGCTCCAATTTTTTTCTTTGAATTTCTTTGAATTATCTGAAGAAAAGTGGCATAGGCGCGATTTGCAAGTTTAAATCTGAATTTTAGAAAATTTCAAAATTTTAAAATGTATCGGCCGTTTTCTTACAATAACAAAATTAAAGATAGAGAATTTTTCTTGAAATAAAATTTGTTTTCCATAGTGAGATCTTTCATTGAGATTATGTACATTTTTTGAAACTTTTAGTAGGTTTCATGCAATATTGCGAGGAATATGTGCAATTTTAAAAAAATACAAAAAGAAGATTTTCTCTAAACATGGCACAACTTCGCATTTATAGTAACGCTTGAACACATCATCTTCTTAAAAACGACTCAACTTGAAAAATTCGAAAAATTTATATAAATGTAGCTTTGCTCTGCTTTAATATTTTTAAAGTAATAATTCAATTCTACAATAAGGAAACCGAAAAATTAAGAAAGTTAAAAAAAGTATTAAAAAGTCGATAGCCGGCAGACGAGACCAAATGAAATAGAAAATGCTGTGCCATTTGTTGAACCACTAGTTATATATGACAATGATGCTGTACAATGACTGCCGTTGAGTTTCCTTAAATCTTATCTAATCAAAAGCAATGCGGCGGGAGTGCGAGTATGTGGATAGGCGTGAGCTACCTCCGCCTGGCCGCCGGTTTGGCCTCCTCCGTCCCTCCCCCCC
>BOPP01000270.1:1250700-1263234 GCA_017312745.1 Gryllus bimaculatus
GCCGGCTGGGCGCCATTTTGGACACTCTGATGCAGCTCGAAGCCGCTGAGACGCTCTCTGAAGTGGAGCTGAGAGGGAGATCCCAGGGTTGAAGCCTTCACGAGGCGGATTTTCGATTTCAGCTAGGGCGAGATCATCTTTCTGGAGGAGCCTTCTAGCGGCCGGCTGCTCTGATCGGTAGTTTTGTGTGTTTCTCCTCACAAAATGGCCGCGGACCGGGAGCGATTTTTCCCTCCTCCTCCTTTCCCCTTACGCGCGCCCACACACACACACACACACACACACACACACGTCCATGCACTACACTCCACCACTTCGGGAGACCAGTTGTCAGCTAGGCCCGGTCGGGACGGTACCCTCTGTGGAGAGGGAATTCTATGAAAGCTAATGTGTATATCGGTCAGATCTTACGTTTAGCAATACTGTCATCTACCAGGATACGACATTAACTACTCTAACGGGACCAAAGTCCAAAGCCGTTGACATCGACCCGGAATCCCGGCCTGCCATGTGAAACGTGTTGTGTCGAAAAAAGTTGATGCCATTTTCGAGAAAATTTTGAAAATGATATTCAAACGTCATGTGAAGTACCCTCAAAAGTCAAAATATCCATTTCAAACTCCAAAGCTTTGAGTTAGTTTTAAATCGATAAGGGGATTATCAATTTAGGGAAATCGACTGACCGGTTTATGCACTAACGTTGACCACAGACAGACGGACGAACATTTCCCTGTCAATCGATTTTTCAGTATCAAGAATCTAAAACACATAGATTATGGTTTCAGCACGCGTTGGAGGAAGTCATGTACTATATGTAGGAAGAGAATTTATTTAAAAATGAATATTTCTCTTCTTAAATGTCAGTATTGTTAATATTCTTTTGATTATTGTCAATATTATTTCGTGTAACTGCACCCTAAAAGCTCTGAAGTTGACCGAGTTCATTTGATTTCACTAAGAGCGTTTTAGAGCGACGCGGCTGCTGTGCCAAGAGGTTGGTCGCCCCTGGGGTGGAAATGTTGAGGCGGAAAACGCGGCCTTGAGGGCGCTGCGCCTAACAACCAGGCCGAGCAACCAGTGCTGCCGCCCGCCATCTTCATAGGAAGGTGTTACGCGGTTTAATTGCTCGAAGCTGCTGATGAGAAGAAGCCTTCGGTGGGGAACGATTAGTTGCACCCACTTGCTGGCGCTGAAAACCTGTCTTGCGGTTCTTACGCGCAAAGTATACTGAACATATGTAGTACGTTTGATAATTTAAACATTCGTTGTTGGGGTTATCACTTTCTCACACGGATAAACGTTCAATTCACCTTTTTCTCTTCTAACAACGGATATTGAAGTAGTTTGTAAAGAGCTTTTTCTTGAAATTGCAGTTTATGTAGTTGCAATGGATAAAACTATTATTGTTTTCTTTCGGAATTCTCACGTTCTTTGAAGGTAAAGGGAGTATGTGTGTGTTTTATGAGAATATACGGTAAACCGTACTGTCTTTGCTCACTTTCTCTTGTTTCCACCAAGAGCGACTATTGGCTTCAAATTCGATTTATACGTAAGCTTCCGCGGCTCGAATCCATGAATTCTCGGCTATCCGGGAGACGCCGCGTCGTTGGCTGGGGTGCCGACGTTTCGCCTGACATGTCGCAGGCTTCCTCAGGGCAGTGACACTGGTGTCACTGCCCTGACACTGGTGTCACTGCCCTGAGGAAGCCTGCGACAGGCGAAACGTCGGCACCCCAGCCAACGACGCGGCTTCTCCCGGATAGCCGAGAATTCTTCAAGGGCGAATGCCATTCATACTACCTACATAAAACTTCAAGCCTATATTTAAGATACCAATCCAGATGTTTAGCCTTCAGATGAATAACAGTGTTAAATGGTCAGAAAATTTACAGCTTCTCCAAGAGAGCACGAAAAATTTAAGATTTTTCACCCTGAAAACATAACCACATTCTGACAAATTGCAATAACAACATCTGTCAGCGTTGTCCGAAACGTGCTCAGGGCGCGCTGCTCTCTTGTTTTTTTCCCGCGCAGGCCACTGGTCTTCCATTTCGTTTTGATAGTGACCTTCAATCTTCGATTGGTTCTCGACCAATTCTCTTTTATTCATAAGGTTAAAAACGCTTCTTAACTACCAATAATACAGAGCTCCAGAGTATCTTTGTCAGCCAGGTAAGAAATGTTTTCTCTTTGTCTGAGTGTCCCTGGCGGCAACGCAGCTCCCTACTTGCCTCGGCGCAAGCTTTATATTGCCACGAAGATAGTAATGGCCTTTGCTTTGGCGAGTAGGCAATGTTGCCACACGAGGTGGGTGCAATCCTAGACGCAAAATAAAACCACTTTGACCTCATGCCATACACAACGTTTTAGTCGGCGTTTCTGACTCATTTTATTTTAATTCAAGAATGCAAATAACTTAATTACATCATTGGGTACCCCGTTATATTAAGATGACTTGTAGCTGATTAGACAAAACTATTTAGTTTTCTGTGTTGTATTCACAGATGAATCGGAACATTTGAGCATGGCATCTGCTTTTTGCCCTTGCGCTAAAACTTGAACTTTTATCACGCTGTGCAAGCCACAGCAATAGCAGCTTTTAGCCGTTGCTGATTAAAGAGGCTCCTGAAAGCCACCTTCCCTGCTCGAGACATTACTCTGAGGTGTTTTAGATGAAGTATCTCTTCTCGCCCTGTGTAAAGATGACGTAAGCGCCAGGGAGTGGGCGACGAGGGCGTTGAGGGGCTTCGGCGTTCGGCCGCCACAAAGGGCGCGCCTGAAGCGCGAGTTCCCGGCGCCTCCAGGGCTTCCGCCCCCCCCCGCCCGCCGCGTGCGGCTTCTGTTTGACGACTGACGCCCCCCTCGCTTCAACCTCTGCTACTGCCCACGGCGGGACTGGAGGTGTTTGGTAGTCCGGAAGACGCGGTATCCTCGACACATCTGCCAACGTTTCGGTGAACCTTTTCCAGCGCCCGGCACACACATTGTCAGTGTGAGACCGAAACGGTGGAACGCTTTGCCTGAAACCGTCCGAAACTTGACAGCTTGTAGTAAACTCCCCGAAACCTTCATAAGAAAGTTGCCAAAAATGTCTGCGTCTCCCGGAATGTGAACTATCTTGAATCGCAGGTCACGGATGTCTATGCCTTCGTCAGCTCATTTCATTCCGAGAACTGGAGCAGCAAACTGTCAATTCATGTTGAACTTGTGATGGACAATGCGCGTTCGCGATATGTTTTCTCTTGCGTTTTCGAGGATATTCGCCTCACATACGATATCCACCCATTTCCTGGCATCTACATTACCAGCACCCGCCCGCCAGAACCATGCAACCCATGTGTTGCCGTAACGGATAGCGGCTAAAAATCATAATAAAGTGTGTGACGGATCATAGATAAGTGCACTTGCCTTCCATATGCCTCCTTCTATCGTGGACTCCACTAAGTCTATTTTATGCGAATTGGATTTCTGCCTCTTTTGTTTTTACCCGGGTGCGAGAAGCGAATTTAATGGTCAATTCGTCGCATTCTAGTGACTTTTGATGTCAATGACGTGTTGTATCTAGGATGCGGTATAAAAGGACCTTAAAGACGTGCACCACCTGAATAGCACTTTGCTGGAGAATGGCACTTCTTTCGTTACCTCAATGAGAACTCTCGGAGCCTCGGAGATAAGCTCACTGCCCTCCTAATCCCCATTGCCTCTCGTTGACTCCATCAAGTTTCTCACTTGAATCTTTACTACAAATGAACGTAGTCGCATTGTTTTTGTGTAATTGAGACCATTACTGATCTCCTCTGTCGTGATAATTATAAAAAATAACCCATTAATATTTTCCTATCTACAAGAAATCCTCCTGAGATGGAACCCAGCTGACGCCGCGGGATGTGACTTCAAATTGTTTATTTTTTTCCCTTTTCATTTTAAACATTTTAAGTTGAATTGTATTCATTGTTTACGATTGGACTTGATCAAAATTTCCATCTCTTTGATCGGTATGAATGTTCTCATTTTCTTTAACTGGGTGAATGCTTGAACCTCCTCTAAACACCTACTTTATGTGTAGTCATGGTTACAGTTTTTAAGTCAGTGGAATATTTTCGATGTTTGTCTTTTTTTATACGTGCAACCATATATAATTTTCTTAGACGCATTACGAAATATTTGTGAAGAATTTGTTTTTATTTACGATCCCTATCTCCATTCTAAATCAGTAACCATCCTAATCAGTATCCTAGCTTAAAGCATTTACTCTAATGACTGTGTCAACACTTTTTGAATAATATGCAAAAATATGCAGCATGAGTACTACCAAGTAAATTAAGTATTAAAATAAATTTAAACAGTAAATTAACTTAATTTATATTCTTTTATTATATTTCTATTGTCGCTTCACTTTCTAGGAGGCTAGTGAAGAATGTTTGGCGTAGAAGGGACGTGGAAGTCGACCGCCGGGCGTGTGCGCAGCAGTCGCCGCCTCGCTGCAAAGGCGTCGGGCGAAGGGGCGCGTGGGGGCCGCGTGGGGCGCCTCGATCGCCCGGGGGCTGCGCCATTCGGCAACTCGCATTTGGGAAGGCTGGAGTCAAGATTTGAACTTTTCTATATTCCGGCCTTTGTGAAAAGGAATATTGAGTAGCCATGATATGAACACGTCAAGCTAATTGGTAAGCGGAAAGAGAAACTTCCCATGGATGAGGAATTATAATTTAATCATGGTAGAAAATGACGGTAACTGGTGATTCAATTGGCATGGATGCAATACGTTTTTTCTGGTAAAATGAATACACGAATGTTTACTATACAAATTAACAGGACATGGAAAAGCTGGTATAAAACAAAAGTTAATGATGTAATTATAGAGCAGTGAATGGATAGTATTTTACATCACACATTTGTTTTAGACTGTTAAGTGCAGATTCAGGTCGAGTTATATCAGGTTAGCAACTACGAAAGCTTACGCCAGCAAACGACTTGAAAGTTTGGAATGTAAAATTTATAAACTGTATATAAAAATATTTTCTTTGTGAGCCTTATATCGAAGAAAATATTGCATTGAATGATACTGACTAAACGTCAAAACCTTAAAAAAACCACTATAAGAACTAGTTTATTCTGCGGATGTAAACGCTCACCCAGGAAGTTGGGGCAATCAGCACAGCGCGCAAAGCAATCCAGCAGATATCCTCGCGTGATGAGCATACGAAAGTTGTACTTGTCCGTTTATTCCACGAGTTATTTGGAAGATTTGAGAGATTCCCGACTCGGGAATCGAGGAGCGGATTTATCTGAGACTTTCCTAAGCGCGAGGGGTCTTTAATAGGCCTATTCCACGGGCCAAGTTACGCCAACAGAGTTCCAAAATGCGCCCGATATTGAAAATAACTGAAAGCGCGTGTTAAAATCTGAGGTTATGTTATTGTTCAAAAGCAGGAAATTGACATAGCGATCGATGCATAACGCGTTCTAATGTAAATGAGCCACAGTTTATGTTTGGCCAGTGAGCCAGTGGGCCAGTTTGGAAGCTGTATGGAAAATAGGATAGAGAAAGGTGATGAAGTGTTTATATACGCCGCCCTGAGTGTGGCGTTTTGTATGGTGTGGTTGGCGCCTCTCCCTCTCGCCTCAGCCATCGACCAACCAACGCGCTCGATCCTCTAGCAGCAGCTACAACCGTTCAGCGTTAAAGTGCAACGCAGCACCACTCCGAACGTTACGAACTTTGTGTTCGAAATAGTGTTCAGTGGTCATAATTATTCACTACTAGTGCTTTAGTAGTTGAATGAACAACAACGTTTCATCCAGCACAGGGCCGGTGGTCAGTGAAGCCCTAAATTCGCCCCAACCCGAGAAACAAATACATTCCCAACAGTCTGATGCTTCAACGCAACCGCATCATAACAAGGTAATGTAACAAGGAAATTGAGCCAGAGATAACGACAATGATAACAGAGACCTTAAACGTGTCACCATAGGCAGTCAGTTTCCAGCAGGATCGAACTTACAGAGTCAATACAATGTAGAAATCAAAAACAGATTTAGTTGCCTAAACGAAGAGATCAATTTTTGTTACTAATTTTGAAAATGAAGTTTCCTTCGCGAATGAAATCAAATCTCACTTGTCATCGAACGTCACTTCAGAGTTCAGAATCAAAAGCTTCGAATCCAATTCCAGTCAATTACCTACTTCAGAATATTTCCTGGTCACCAAAAAACAATTTTACACATATTCACATGAAACCAGTCAAAAATATTCAATTGTGATAAAAATATTCATCCTTCAATCTCAGAAAATGAAATTTTAGGCGAAATCATTAACAAATTCAATTCTGTTACAAAAGTTACTCGACTATACAAAAACAACTCCCCCATCTCATTGGTGGCAGTAGACTTTCATGGGATCCACTAAATCGAGGATGTCTTAGAAATAAAACAATTAGTCATAATATTGTCAAACCAGAAAGATGGAAGAAAACCAAGGACCCCCTTCAGCATTACCGGTGTTTAGACTTTGGACCCAGTAAATATAATTGCAATTACACTATTTCCTGCGTGTTTCGCGCAGGTGATAACCTATCAGCAAACTCTGAACAAAATAATTCCACTCTTACATTTAAACATTGTCTCGGGAAGCATAGGGTTTACCACAGATCAGTAGAATGTATGAATACAAATTTTAGAAAATAAAAAATAGTCCAAATGACAGACTTAGGAACAATCCTATTCCCCCAAAGTTCAATACAACACGTTTTCCAGTACTTCCTCCAACCAACAATACACCTAATTTCTCACATGCAACAAATATAAAACATCAACAAAACACAACACACACACGAAAAACGTAACAACCAACAGACAAACAGAAATTACAATTTCTGTGGCCGATATAATAAAGAGATATTGTGTTAAAATTAGTGACAATCTTTATTCATAGGTAGTATCAGTTAATAATTTTCACAAAACATGGGATTTTAAGGAATAATTTGTGAGGAAACCTATAAACAATATATAATATTTGACTAAAATGTAAAATATCAGCTACCCCCTGTTTCACGAGCAGCATCACTACCAAATGTAGATTCGAACTTTAATACTGATCCAACTGAACTACAAATAACTCCAATTACTTTCATAGATCAACCAGTTCTAACAACTGAACAAAAAATCTATCATTAGAGAATCAAATAATGTTCCTTCAAAACCAATAAAAGAACTGTATCAACAACTGCAAGTTCAACAAGAATTAATTAGTCAGTCTGCAAATAGTAATAATCAAGAACTCTCAACAAACAACAGCACCCAAAGCAAGATAAAACTGCTGAAAGTGGGGAGTGTGAGAAAAATAAGAGAGCAAGAGTGATTTCAAAGGATGAAGGTCAGTGCACCGAATACAATATTCCAACATCTAATCAATCCGAGTCCTTATCTTCAACTATGGATGATTCAGATTAATCAAAATGAAGACAATGGAATTATTGAAAACATTAAAATTCCTCCAATTATCATTAAAAATCAAAACATTGTTAAACCATTAGGGTTACCATCATTCATATCTTCTATTCAAAACATTTAAAATCAAGATTTTACTACTGAAACAAAGGCAGATAATATCTCAGTACATTTTAACTCTATAGAAGATTTTCTTAATTACCGAAAGTTTGGGACACTATATACAATATACAATACTTTTCTTATCGTGATCATACTACGAAAACCCTCTCAGCTTTAATTTATAACAACTACGTATTTCAATGTTGATCCAAACAAAAGTCCAGACACAGTTGACATAGCAGTCACGAATATTAAAACTCAATTCATTTCACAACGTAATATGAACTAGAATCAGACTACTTACCAGTAATAATATCAACTCGCGTAGAAAAGCCACCCAACCGCCATCCACCGTAAATACTTATAACATTAATTGGAAGTACTTTAAAGGTTCTATAAATAAATCCATACCTCCATTTCACAACCTGAACTTTCCCGAAGAAATTAATCAAGCCATCAGGACGTTCAACTATATAATATTTAGTAAGATTAACAACAATTGTAATGAAAAAGCTTAGATGTTAACAAAATAATACACAAACCGATCCCAACTAATATAATTAATTTAATCCGAATAAAAAAAAAACAAGAAGACTTTGTAATTTACTAAGAATTCCTTCTAAAAAAGAACTAAATCTGTTAAATAATATTTGTAAAAAGGTTCTAAACAGATATAAACAAGAACAAAACATTTCCTATTTCAATAGCTTAAATTCTAAAAACAACTGTCTATGACAGTTTACTAAGAAACTCTTAAAAAAAAAAAAGAACGAGAATTCCCTCATTAGCAACTAGTGATGGTAACAAATACTCCCCAATAGAAAAAAGCTGAAGTATTGGCTTCACACTTGTTGACACTTTCACCCCAAATAACTCCACTAAAGATCTGAAGTAGGATGAAATTATGACAATGTTCAATACTTCCCTATATGATGTTCATCACCATATAATATTCATTTCCCCTAATGAAATTAGAAAAATAATAAAGGATATGCCAAATAAAAAGCACCAGCCACGATCGGATCAACACAATTATTTTAAAAAATCTACTGAAGAAAGCCATTTCTTCTCAAAATAACATTTACAACTCTGTATTGAGAGCAGAATATTCTCCTCAAACATGGAAACACTCAGTCCTTCACCCAATAGCAAAACCAACCAAGAATCAGTGAAAAGCAGAGAATTACAGACCTGTCAGCCCGCGGCGCCTCCCTTTACATGTAAAGGGAGCAAGGCCAAATGAAGCGCCTGCGCTGCCAGTTCCTTCCCTTTCGAGTGAGCACTGCGCTTCGCGGCGTGCTCGCAATCACGAATTATCAGCGTGACACACACGCACCCGGAATGGAACGAACTGGGTGAAACGCTCAAACATGGCGCTCACGTTGACCACAAAAGGACAGACAGACGCACCAAATGTTTCAATCAAACTTTGCCTTAGGATAGCGTAAAGGACGCTTAAGACAATGGTGTCGGTCTCATGTTCCTTGAAATCTGAGATTCGTTAATACTTGCAAAAGTGCAATGTTTGGGGCGTCTTTTCACAACTGTAATATTGAAATCCTTCAAAATCATTTTTTTCTTCATAAATAATTATTTCATTAAGATTTGGTGGGGTTTTCATTAAGAAGCGGGGCTACCCGTGATAACTGCCTGTGAAGAGTGTGCGATCAAAGAAGAGTTGCATATGATTTATTCAGCAATTGTCACTCCGAAAATAAAGACTATACATCTTGTGATGTCTGTCAAAATTTACTTTTACACATGTTAAATGTTCCACGTCAATGTTGGTATTTTATGTTTATTTTTAAATAAAAACAATTATTTTATTGTTTTGATGTTCTTTAGAATAAGAACAATTCTTAACAAAACGAAAGAAACAGCACTGAGTACCCCGGAGAAAAATATCTCTGCCCGGACGGGCCGCATTCAACCATGTCGTGTCAGATTGTTTCCTTCTGCAGAACCGATGATATTGTCAAAGTTTTATCTCCGGGTGCATGAAGTGTCAACGCTACTGAAATAAATGTAGAATTGCTATAACATCGCCAGTATCGGCGAGATAAGTGTTAGCAGCTAACATTTAACGTACGTACGTATTTTGATTGTTCCACATTTGCTTGGGGAGCTTTTCTGTTTAGTTTTAGAATAAAACAATTATTTAATAAAATTTAAATAAAATTAAAACAATATTTTGTTGTTATTGATCTTGCTCATGCTGAGTTAACAAAACCTCCAAAATGTCATATGCAGTTCAAAGAGCACGCTTAATCGTTATAATAAAATAACGTGAAGGGTGCAAGGTTAAAAGTTTTTATTTCTATATCCAGGCCATATTATGCATATTTTCAATATATTCATATTCAAATATTTGCCTTGATCGCGAAAGCGAATTTTGACTGCTTGGACATTGACAGGACAAATATAGAATGTAATTTAGTAGATTTTATGGCAATATAGAGTGGATAAAAATATTTACGCAGACTGGAAATCGAATCCAATACACCCCGAGATCTGATGCAACACTTTGATACGTTCATTCGCGGTTCAATGTGATAACAACTTTTTGTATATTAACAAAACTTGAAATCAACACTCGTATAAGATAATTAATGTCAATTGATTTTGATGGGCAGGAATCGCGGAAGTAGTTTAATTCTGTACTCTCCCTATTTTCCCTCACGGTGTAGCTCATTAGCCGGCGCGCTCGCTTTGCCCGACGCGACCCTGGTTCGATTCCCGGTTGGGCGTTTTCCTTGCAAGGTCCATTTTATGTTGCTGTGCGACGAGGAGAAAACTCACTTCTCAGGTCGAGAATCTACGCGCTAACCACAAGCACCCCTTGAACCCATGGCCGCGAGCCCGCGTCGCTGCTGATAGACGCGCCAAGGACTAACAGACTATTGCTATTTCTGCTCAATAGATATTTCAGATGTTTTTAAAAACCTCGTTATATAGCACAGTTAGCAGGCAGTCCATCGCCCAAGCTCTCCGTCAAAGGCACTTTCGACGCGAAATGTGTTTCCGAGCATAAGGAGAAAGTTATGTAATTCTGCGGAAAATTGATTTCGAGATTTCAACTGAATTAGGAGTTTGGGAGTCCCTTGATACAGAAAAGCCCCCATCTGTGAGGCAGTCGGTCCGCTCATTTCTTATCTGTGAATAACACTAGCGCCAAAATTGTGAATAGATCTTTTCCAATCTCAACACAGCTCGGACGATCAGGCCTCACTGGAAGTTCTGTGACTTTTAATAACATTCTTCAATTTTGATGGGCCCCTGGAACATTTTCAAAAATTTCTCAAAAATTGCTCCAATTTTCCTTTAAATTTCTTCTAAAAATAGAGTAAAATACACTGAAAAGGGGATCATAGTTCCGAATTTCACTGTTAACTCTCAGTTTTCAAAAATTGCAAAAGTTTGAATATTTCGGCATTTTCCTACAACTACAACATGAAAGGAAAAGATGGTTCATTCAAGTATTTTCTCCATAATTACTTCTTTTATTAAGGACATTTCCTTTTTTTTTGAAATTTCAGTGGTCTCCGCGTAATATTGCGTGCAAGATGTGCAATATCAAAAATAATACAAGAAAACAGCTCGCTTCCTCGGTGTTTCTTCGAGAGGATCAGACTCGTTCGCAGAAACGTTATTTCTGTGATTCACACAAACATGAAAATCTGGTAGGGATAAGCCCACGAGAACGCCTGCTAGTACCACAAAATCATCTCACCGTTTTCAACAAGAGATACAATTTTTTAATTTAATCTATTACTTATCAGTCGTTACTGTTTTTTAAAAAAACAAAACAGCAATTATTCAGGCTTGATAAAAGACACACCATACTCCAATCTTTTCTAATACAATTGTCTCTACGGTTTCCTGTGGTCCCTCAGTATCCATAGTCATTTTGATGGTTAACATATTTATCCAAATTATACCAAGTATCATTACTGCAAAAACCTCTAACAAATTTATTAAGAAGTTCGCTAACAAACCGTCGTGGCCAATTAGAGTAATTCATGTGAGCAGTCCAATCAAGAACCTCCTGCTTCTCTGAGACGCCCGATGTTTTAATGAGCGCATTTTCCATTTTTTGTAGCACAATGCTCACTTCTATAGGAAGGATAACATTGCTGCTGAAGGTTCCTTAAATGCTGATGTTCCCGGGAAAATTGAAAAAGCTTCCCGAACTTCCTCTAATTTTCTCTCAGCACTGTATTTCGCGACTGCGTTTCGGAACAAACATGCCCGCTGACTCACGTTGGCACATCACTGACCGAAATATAGAACTCTTGTTCCGAATAGACTCTGAAGCTTCCTGGCGCTTTGAAAGGTGGCGATTGGAATTACTCCTCCCCCACATATATGTGTTGCCCTCCGCGGAGCGCTTCCTAAGTTAACGTCAAGGTAGAGAAGGACATCGGGTCCCGGCTTGCCTGTTCTGCCGACTCCCTCTCCAAACCCTCTCTCCCTGTTCCCACCGCCCACCCTGGACTGCTGGCAACAACGCTGCTCCGCAACGGGAAATACCTAAGTATGTTGCAGGTTGCATCAGCAGGAATCCTTAAAAGACACCAGAGAGGTGACTCACGTATACTAACTGACGTTCTTTTACCGGCAGATGAAAAATGTTCAAGCAGAATTTAGATGAAATCGCGATACTCAAACACTAGTTATGCTGAAACACACACACTTATACTCATTTAAATTTCACTTACGATAGAAAAAATATTTTCCTATCAAAAAACAACTAATGAATCCAATTAGCCTTCCAATCTTTGAAATTTTATGGCATCGTTAACAGTAATGAGTAAATAATGCTTGTACAAAAATATAGAACAATCACATACTTATTTTTGTCAGCATTTTGTAAAAAAACGATCCTGCTGCAACTGCGTCGTATTGATCCAGAGACCACATTCCTCCATTTGCTACGTAAGAGATAGCATCTCGCCCTGTGTCTGCCAGCAACTCGCCCCCGCCCCG
>BOPP01000270.1:1273999-1284605 GCA_017312745.1 Gryllus bimaculatus
ATTTGTCAGATATGCCATCGAACTTATAAAAGCAATCTCATTACACGACTGGTTCATCAGGTGTCATTATCCATGTTCGTGAGATCATATTACTGACCATGTAGAACTGACAGTGATAATGTAAAACATATTAATTATTCCTATAATGTAATATTACAATACATAATAATCAAGCATATTAATAATAATAATGAAATATAATACTTTTCGCATAATGATATGAAAGTAATAGAATATGGTTATTTTCATTAACATTTTTTGTTATAACTGATCCTGATAAATCAAACTGACTTAACATCAGGTTCCATTATTACAGAATTGTGCAGTATTTTCTTCTTTAAATTAGATAAGATAAATTTATTTGAACTACAAATGGGTATAACTCGGTGGCAGCTAATTACATAAATAAAATACTACAGCACACATGCAAATTATATAATAATGAAAATAAAAATAACATTAATAATAAAAATAATGATATGAAACTGTCTAATTCATTAAAAAATTTAAAATTAACTTAAAAAAATACTATGAAACTCCGCACTGAATCTTTTTTCAACTGCACTTCACTGCACTTCACTACACTTCACTTCACTACACTTCACTTCACTACACTTTTCACTGACCCATTAATCATTTCTTTCGTTATTCCTGTTCTACATTTCACGACACCTCACTTCACAATATATAACTGACGCATCGCTCTATAACCTACTATTGTCAGCAAATTCCCTCATTTATATAGTAATACCCTAAATTAACTTCCTAAATTGTTGTACGCTGCGAAGAAAAGGTTCAAAGGTTTTTGCAGGCAATATATTTCATTCTTTTACTGTTTGGTTTGTAAAAGAAAATTTACCGATATCTGTTCTCTGCGGTCTTAAATTTATTTTGTACCTGTGATCCCCCCTACTGATGAATGTAGGAATACTTAGCTGCCAATTAATTTCTCTCCAAGCTGGTTTACCGCTATAAGCTTTATACACAGCGCATAGCCTTGCTACTGATCGCCTATTTTTGAAAGAATCCCATTTTGCCAATTTCTTGTCCATGAAAGTGATCTTAGCTGCCCTACGCTGAATTCTTTCCAAATTTTTACACTGCAAAATTTTTTGCGGATCCCAACAAATTGTTCCATATTCCATTATCGGTCTAACAAGCTATAAATAAACATTTTCCTTTGCGTTTGCTGTACTCTTTTTTAAGGTGCGCATTACAATGTGGAGAGATATCCAGGCTTTCCCTACAACAAAATCTTCATTTAAACGGTAATTTGTTTCTCTATGCCCCCTGCCAAAGGAGATGAATTTGCTTTTGGAGCTATTTATGGTCATTCCATTATTTTTCGCCTAGCTATGTAACGCATCAAGATCTCGTTGCAACATTTCTTCGTCTTCTTTCGAATTCACACTACGATATATTATGCAATCGTCTGCAAATAGCCGAACATTTGAAATTAAGTGCGCTGGCAGATCATTGACGAACGCTAGAAATAGATGAGATCCAATGACACTCCCCTGCAGTATTCCTGACGTAACGCTTGGCCCGATAGAAGACTCTTAGCCAATTCGAACTTTCTGATTTCTGTCTCGCAGAAACTCGTTAATCAACGCCCCCACCCTGAAATATAATCCTGAATACATTAATTTCTGTACGAGCCGATCGTGGGGAACGACATCAAACGCTTTGGCAAAATCTATAACTATTGAATCTACAGTCTCGCCTGCGTCAATTTCTTCTGCTAGATCCTGAAATAGCGCTGCTACCTGACTTTTACGTGAATAACCAACCCTGAAGCCGTGTTGGCCATCATAGAGACATTTTTTGATTTCCCATTCTTGCTTAATGTAACTGGCAAATAGATACTCCATAAGTTTGCAGACCTCTGACGTAAGACTTACCGGTCTATAATTACTTAATATAGTTTTGTCACCACTTTTAAAATTTGGTACGACAAAATCTAATTTCCAGTCTTCAGGTACTTTAGAATTGTTCATGGAAACGTGAAATATTCTAATTAGGAACGGTAATATTGCCTCTCCTCCCAGTTTAATTATGTCCGTAGAAATGTCATCTGGACCCCTTGACTTACCATTTTTCATAGAATTTTCTTTATTCCGTATAGCGTTCCGTATAGCCTTCACTATTAAACTGATTTGTAACCGAAGACCCCAGAATTAATGAATGGTTTGCATTGCTTTTGAAAACCGATTCATAATGTTGACAAACTATAATTTTACCTAACGTAAAACCTATTCTTACGTAATATTTTACCATAAATAATAAAATGTAAAGTTAAAAACATATAAAAGTACCTATTGTAACAATTACAATGATTAACAATTGCCACAGCCAATCTATAACACGATTAAAACAATGGTTAACATTTCAAATATTTTTATGAATATACACAAAATAACAAAATTGAGAAAAAAAACTTATAGTTTTACCTTTTTTATAAAATGGTAAGATACCTATATTAATAAAGAAAGGCTTGCAAGAATCACGTGGGTGGGATTTGCTTATTATTCGTACAATTCTTTTATGGAATCTAAAAGTCTGGGAGCTATAAGATGTATTTCCCTAGAATATTATGCCATATCTCAGGCGGAAATGAACATTTGCAAAATATACCCAACGAACAGAGTGGAGGCTGTCTAAATTTGAAAGAATTCTGAAAGCGTAGCATAAAGAACTTAATTTAGTGTTCAATTCATTTCGACGTTCCATTTAGGGTTTGCCTAAATTGAGAGTCCTGAAAATTTGGTAACTTTAACATCAGTCAAAGGTACACTGTTCATTCTCAGTGAAGTGCAGAGCTGTTTATTTGAAATGGAAAACTGCGCTGAAAGTTTTCTTTTCATTAACTATTAATTTGTTATTACAGAATTTTGAAATATCTGATATTGTACTATATATGGTGTCTTTATTTGCAAAGAATATTCGTATCATCCGCAAAGAGAGCTGTTCTTCCGTTTCTATACGTCGAGGGCAAAATATTTACGTATAGTAGGAAGAAAATAGGGCCTAAAATCGATCCCTGCGGGACTATACATGCAATTGGCAATCAGAAAAATGAGTACATAATGTTTCTTTATTCCAGTAAGGTTTTTCTACTCTCTGAGATCGTTCTTTAAGGTACGAACATAACCAATTTTGAGCAATACCACCAATTCCATACGAAGGTAATTTTGAGAATAAAATGTTATGGTCAATGGCGTCAAAACGTTTTGAAATATCTAAAAATATTCCAATAGGTGCTTTGTTTTGATCCATGCATGAGGCAGCATCTTTAAGAAAAAAAATATAGCTGTTTCCTTACATTTTGATTTTTGAAACCCCTGTTGGCAGTCTGAAACGTGTCGTGTTTACTAAAAAATGTTTCCATTCGTACGTAAAAAAGTCTCTAAAATTTTTGAAAAAGCCGACAAAAGAGAAATTGGCCGATCATTTTGAATTTCATGTTTGTTGCCTTTTTTGAAACGCAGCTTAATCTTAGCTCTTGTAAAAATATCTAAAAAAAATCCTGTGCATAAGGGTACATTAAATGTGTGAATTAACGGCTGTAAAATGCGAGCGCGCAAACCTTTAACAAACAATTCGGAAATTCATCTTAACGGGCTAAATATTTATTTTTTAGTCTACCGATTGTCTTCAGAAGTACATAGGAAGACGTTTCGGAAACAAACATCGCGTCTGAAATTTTCGGGGAAACGTCTGATTGTGAATTTTGTGGCTGGAAACCTTTACTGAGATCGGCAGCAATTCTCGAGAAGTATTGGTTAAAGTGACTAGCCACTGCTGCCGGACTGTTCATATTTCTATCGTTATCTTTTAAAACAACATTCTCTACAAGGTTTCTAGTTGATTTGGTTGAATGTTTTACTATATTCCACATTGCTTTTGTTTTATTATTTGAGTTCAAAATATCCTGATCATGTTTCATGATTTTAGTCTGCCTTATGGCTTTTCTTAACAACGATTTGTATTTTTAAAGTAAAGGAGGAGACTTTGAGATACGTTATGATGCTTAGAAATGAAAGAAAGAATTCGTTTTTTTTACATGATGTACTAATCCCTTGTGTTATCAAAGACTTTTTTCCGTGAAATATTTAATTTGAAATTTTGAATTTTTGAAAAGGAAAGCAAGTTTTAAAATGAAATGAAAGCATTGAAAAAATAATTGTATTTATCGTTTGTATCAACAGTATTGTAAACCGCGTCCCTTGACTCTTGCACCAAGTAAATGATGAGCAATTTAATTTTACTTTTAGTAAATAATGTACTCACACGTGTATTATTTGTTGTGTCAGTGTATTAGTGTAGTGTAGTATATATATATATATATATATATATATATATATCTAATGTTAGTGGGAGGGGTCTAGTAAGTCTGTGTGGTATCTGTTGCTCCGTGGTCTGTATACGCTTAGGGCAACTCCGTGATCGACCTCCCAATTAGGATGGAACCGTACACTTGGTGATACGCATAAAAGCAGTCAGAGACTGTTAGTTTCATTTCGTGTAGTACATTAATAGAGAGTGCTATATTCCCTACGAAATGCAACATCCAAGATAACATTGAGATTTTATGTATGTTTGTATGCCGAATCTCACAGACATAATGAACCACAGGCTTGTCGTATTTCAAAGCCGTGGCGAAATAATATGGAAAAAGTGTTGTGTAACCGGATCAACAACAAATTACAAAAACGTGTCGCAAATACGGCCAATACCGAGAATCAATATAACTACAGGCTATCGTTTCTAATAACATAATAGAAACAGATAAAAATGGAACTGGTGTACACAGGTTGTCTTAATACTACATGATTTAACCTCTTTTAAGGGTTCTCACTTGATTTGTTCATGTGTAAAGTGATATCTCACAAAATCGTGAATAAATCGATTGACAATTATGCATACAAGAATGTGCGCGCCAAACACAGGAATGCGAGGAATTCTGACATCATACCAACTTCCATGCTCAGAGTGTCGAAGAATCACTCTATAGGACATGTACGTTGTCTAGCACCCTTTTCTATAATAAATCTGCAAAATACTGGAAGAACAAAAGTTTTAGACATACAAATAAATATACGCACATAAATGCACTTACTTACAATGACGACATTCTACGTACTATAAATCTAAAATCGCTGAAATAATTCGATGAAAAATGGCACCTACCGCTTGAGCCTGCACGTAACGAAAAACAAACACCCGCCTGACAGTACCGCTTTTGAATTCAGACGTTCACACGTTCTAGTCGGCTCACTGTCGGGACTGTTGTAGATGCGCAAAATCATTACCCCGTTTTGACCGCCAAGTTTCCCTACCCTGGCGCCTCTCTCTCCGCCACTAACCGTCCTCGCCTCGCCGATCCTCCCCCGCCCCGATTTGCCGGTTGGGTGGCGCAGGCGGCGTTACTGCCACTGATCAACTCCCAGAACTTTATTTTAATTTATATTGGTATCATGTGTAATGTTGTATTATACAGGCACGTTCTTCGTTTCATGAACTATAAAGCTTAGATTTTATAAGAGCCATTTATAAGCATTTATAAGCCATGTATAAGCAGACGTTGTATAAGTAGAGCAGCAATAACAGTGTAATTTTAATGAACGCGACCAGACACGTTCAACTATTTATATTTCCGAGATGAAATATAATGATTAACCGCTGACTAAAAAGAGCTGTGACCCAGTTCTTTCAAGTATGCAATTTTAAAAAACATCTAGTGTCATCATTATTATTCTCAGCTGTTCCGTAAACATTGTTTTGCAATATACGTTCTCATGCATACAATATTTCTGTTTGCCAGCTTGTGCAATATATCTCTACAAATTTAGTCTCAAATCTTGTTGCAAGTTAAATCTGCCTACTAAATAATTAAATTTTTACCCGCTCTTTTGGCTCTGTGAGATATTTCAAAACATCGATATGTCTTCAACTGTTTCCAATGTGCGCCATCCTATAGTTATATTCTTAACAGAGGTTACCATGCGAATTTATGACAACGCTAGTGTGGATGATTCGCCCAGGAGCTGTCGTCAGACTCCCCCTGCATTACCCAACACGATGGTGCGCGCGTCCGCGCCCCGCGGCCTCGCCCTTGTCTGCGCCCGAGTGGCTGTCCGAGGCGGGCGGACGCACCAAACGACGCTGGAGCGGGGTGAAGAGGAACGGGAGAAAGGAGCGGTTGAGGACCGATATGACGCAGTCTGAGAGGGCGGCGTGCGTT
The DNA here is from genome assembly GCA_017312745.1 of Gryllus bimaculatus. NCBI lineage: Eukaryota > Metazoa > Arthropoda > Insecta > Orthoptera > Gryllidae > Gryllus > Gryllus bimaculatus. Next base: position 1,280,244 of record BOPP01000270.1, read on the forward strand.
TGTGGTGGTCACGCTAAATATGGTGGTTTTCTAAGGGTATGTTGAATGAAAGACGACGAGGAAATGATCCAAGGTAGAGTGTTTGAACAAGTTATCGTAATACGATCATCAATAAATAAGTTGTTTTGATTTAAATAGTGTATTAATGTTAATGATTGAATATGGATACAGCAGCAGCAATCAAACGCTTCTATAGCAAAAATATGGTAGTCATATTTTTAAACTTAATTTGTAGTAGCAGGCCGACAAATAGGGCTCACATAGGATCAACCAAACAGAATTTTCAATGGGACAAGTTCTGAAATATGGGTGTAGAATCATTTCGTATGAAAAATAACATTCTATTAGTTCCTATACGAATTCCGTCCAGGAAGACGATCATACAAATCCAGAAAGCATTTACACGTTTTACTTTCGATCATCAATATAAGACCAGTGAGAGAATAGATGAAGCCAAAACAATTCAGGAATTACAAAAAGAGTACTACAACCATATGTAATTCCGAGTTGAAATTGCACCGAGAGAATCACAACTGAATAATATTGAACACGCATTCACATCCTAGTCCAGCCGATTTAAAGAGTCTTGGCGATATGGGTCGTTAAATATGCTGCAGAAGGAGTCCATGAATACATATAATATTGAGGGATTACCTCCTAGACAAAGTAGGAAGTATTACCGGCTAGAAATAAACCAATGATTGGTGTGTCCTACTTCTAAGTACTTCACCGAGAGATTATTAATTTTACCATTGTACGATAGCAAAATATACTTGAAGAGATGACTATGTATACCCAAGAATTCGCCAGTATTAAAAATTTTACAGGAAAACAGTATAGAACCCGATAGTCGGAACACCAGTAACCCCACTTGTGTGTTTCGCGTCCTTGTCAGACGATTCTCCATCGAAGACCAGATACACCAAATACGATATTCTATAGATGTGGACTTATCAATTAATTTACGTCGTTCACAGATACTAACTATATTATTAGCAAAATTAATAACTTGTTATGAAACATACAGGAACGGTATTAGTTATTTAAATAACAGTACCACAAATATGTTAACCAATATCTTTTAGGACTATCACAATTCATCCAATTGCTGGTAATTTCAGTTCCATACTTGTAGAGAGAAACTTGAAATTTGAATTAACCCTTTTAAAAGTTGATGGAGTTTTAACGGGTCCTCGGGGCGTGGCTTTGAGTAATATTCAGTTATGGCGTGTGCATTATCATTAGCTTAATCTTCATTATTCAAAAGAACTATTAAATATTGAATTTGAAACAGATCTAATAGTAGTCTTCTACGTTTTACACACTTCAATCTCCAATTTTTGAGAAATCTGTAAAGAATCCTATAGCGCGCGGTATTGAGTAAACTGCCCTTACCCCGATGCGCAGCACTAGTGCTGGGTCCACGACTTTGCCCGGTCTCTCAATAACAAACGTCGCTGAACACATTTCCAATATCTCCTGAATTTTTAAATTATTTGTATTAATGTAGATATGAAAAATGTGAATTTGTAGACAAAATTGAATATCCCGTATTAAGTGATCTAATTCCCATTTGAGTGAACTAGACAAGTAGTGTGTGCGGACTAGTGCGTTAACTGATTAAGTGCTATTGCTACCACGTCTCTAAGAGACGTTAATACGTTTAGTTCAGAAAATTTCCTCCAGGTAAAACCACAAGCTTTAAAACCTATGGTCGCGTTCACCCTTCTACCAAAGTTCTCGCGCTTATATTATTTAAACAAGTCTATTAGCCGATTTAAAATTGTAACGACTTAATCGTGTGGTCCTAGCCTGTTACTAAATGCCGACAACTGATTCTATGACAGGATCTTGTTAAAGTGCAAGACCTGGAAGCGAGCCGAATCCAAGAACTTATATTAAGATATTATTTTGGAAGCACATGCTACCCGGCCGCTACCCAGATAGCCCAATTCCTAAAAGTTCTGAAACAAATAATGAGCGTTTCTAGAAAGAGATCTATTTTCTCAATTGTTTAATCTCTTTGAAGGGTGATTAGCCCAAACCCTGACATTCCCGGACCCTAGACCGCGAAGATAATCTCCATATCTTATAGAATACAACTATGAGTGCCGTCATGTTCTAATCCTTTGTAACTCTCATGACAACTGAAGTACTTAGTTCTAATTTGAAGAGAACTAAACGATACATTCTTCTAGCCGCTCTAAGTGTCTTAATTTCACAGTGAATAGTGTGTTCTGAAATGCTTCTGACAAATGTCGTGTCTGTCCACCTCACACTCCCATTACAATTGTTAGAACAGCGAAACGTCTGAAAATGAATGATATTTTATACAATAAACCAAACAGCTTTCATGCACGACTCATTCACCGATACTCATTATACACACTAAATGCGAATAGACACTCCGATGCAACTCTTAGCCCGTAATAAAACCTGTTATAATTATCGCGTCACCAATGCCCCGTTTCACATAGAGTCCCCCCTTCTATATGTCCCAGGTGCGGACCTCTTCAACCTGCGGTAGATTCCAATGCCCCCAACAGAATCATAATCCCCGTTAATTTTTGCGTATGGATGAACACGATAATTTGATTGGTGTAGGATTACTCAATCGTGTCCCCGACTAGCGATACCTATGCGAAGTTGTATGATAGTGAGTAGTAAGTGCAGGGGATATGAAATGTAGTGCAGTCACAGTTTGCGTATAGTTCATCCAGGATTTAGGTGTCTTTATCATGCATTTCTCTTATTACCACATCTTATGAGCAAGCGAACATCTATTCGTTTCATATTGATAATCTCCCGAATTAAAATGCAATTTTCCATATTAATTGGTAGAAATATCTCCGTTTTATCTTATGATTCATTACTAAGTATAATAAAAACGCTCATTTATGTGTAATCTGTGTGATCGGGGCGTATTGTTCAAGGTTCCAAACCTGTCTCGCCCCTGAAGATCCTAGCTCCCTAGATTTTAAGCTTCGCTTCACGAGCAAAATCTTGATTACCGCTTACGGTTCATGCGATTCGTGATTGACGGCATTGTAAGTTAAAGCATGCAGGCATTCAAAATAAACAATTTGTTACTGTGTTAAAAGACAACGTTTATTCCGACAGATCTGTACCAGGGAGTTACAATTCGCGAATAAAAGAAGAAAGATTGAATAAAAAGAAAAATAAAGATTAAATAAATAGAGGTGAAAGCTTCTATCAACTAGAGAATGAGTCCACAATCGATTATTTTTCTAGTTAGATTTACAGAGATGTCCCTGAGGACCTTCTTGTTGTGCCTTTGGCGCTCTCGCTGGCACCGCTCTTTGACAAACTGCAATAGTTATTGCCCCTGTTAACGGATGAACTGAGAGCACATATGCTGAGACAGATGTGCTCAGGGGGCTGGTGGCGCGGGTTAAGCGACCCTCGCGGAAGTCGTTCGGGCGCACGCCCCTCACAGCAGGGTGCAGCGCGATCTGCAGTCGTGACGTCTCCACCACAGGTCCGTCTAGGAGCTTCTTCCGGCAAATTCTGTTGAGATACGGCTCAGAATAGTCAGCTAGCGTTCGCATGTGTGCGTGATGACTACACATATCAACTAAAGTCATCTCTCTGTTATGCGTCGCATATCCTCTACGAATAAATAAATCCAGTAATGCGAATCCTGAGCGAATACGACAGTGATCAAGTTCGACAATTTACTTTTTGAGTTGCTTTAGCACTACTCTAAAAATTACTCACTGATAAAATTCCGGATCATCACCCCAGGGATTTCAACTAACAATTTTAACAAGTGCTTCGGAGGCGCACGCGCTCTCTCCCGCACTGCTCCAACCAGAGATGTCTCTCATCTCACCACTGTAATTTTTTTCTCATAAACGCACGAAGTTAACTTTTATCCCACCTTTCTCCTCATATTTACTTGCTCCCTACAACGTGTCGCGTCGCCCTATTGGCGAAGGTGATGGCCGTTGTACACTAAATTGGCCAATAGGGTCTCCGTCGGAGATATAGAATTTTCCATTCTTTGTGTCGAAAGTAAGCTAGCGTCTCTGAAGGGGGCGCCCGGCTACGAATTTATGCTTCCGATCACCGATGACAGGTGTTTCGGAAGTATTTCCAGATGTGGCTCCGTTGGGCGCTTTTCACATCGTACCCTTCTTCGCTAGTTGGAGGCTGGTGTCAATAAACATTCCGAAGGAATGGGTCAGGAGAGCACGTGGGCTGTTGCAACGAAGGTGGAGGTCTGCGCGCGTGGACGCCCGCATGTTTTTCCTTCAGTAATACTACGGTGTATATCGAGAATTCTATAAGCCACTATATGATCCATATATACTTTATGTATCCAGGCGTAACCTATATGAC
>BOPP01000270.1:1284630-1313787 GCA_017312745.1 Gryllus bimaculatus
TATTTTAAAAATTATTTACAATTATATGAAATTGCATTTTTAATTGAGTTAAATATGAAAACGAATAGATGGTTTCGCTTTGCTTCATAAGATGTGGTAATCAAGAGAAACGCATGTATAAAAGGAGTAAATTTGATGAATATACGAAATGTATTCAATTTTCATATTTTACTATCCATTTCACTTTCGTGGTAGCGCTATCAACGATGCTAATAGCCAAAATGTGTTCTCCATGCGAATTACCGATTATTGATGCTTGTTGCAATCCATTGTTGTAAAGCCGCACTGACAACAGAAGGCGATAATGACGGCTGCATTTTGTGCGCGATAATATAAACTAATACTTTTATTTACGGCTAAGAGGTGCATCGTTCATCATTAGTCGGTTTATGAAGATCGTGAATTCAGTGGCAGAAAGCTGTTTTTGTTTATTGTATAAAATACATGCATTTTCACGTTTCGCTTGTTTAAAAAAAATTCTAATGGGAGTTGCAGTGGAAGACAGACATTGTCATATTATGATATTACATAGCAATTAACACTATCGCGAGAATGTACGTGCTGTAATAGAACCAGTACTTCAGTTAAATCAATTCCTACAGATAAACAGACGGCTAATAATTGATTTAATATGAGATACGTTTTAGTAATCGAATAAGTAAGTTGTAATAATTTTTAAAAGTTAAAAATTCGAAAATTAGTAGAGACACTTCCAGATTGTTGGTCAGCATTTATTGCATTTGTGGGTAGCAGTGCTTCAAATGATTTTTAATGAAGTTTTTTGTTCGCTCTGTAGTTTTCTGTGAAAATGAGCTTCAAAGTTTTGCATTTTAGGTAAAGCAGACACGATATTTTTCCAAGTCGGTTAAAAACTTTTAAACGAAAATTTGTGTAGAGGACCTTGTTTTACTTTTTTACTGAAGTTTCCGACAACTTACGTCCTAGTGGAGGCATACTTGTTCGTACACTGGACACCGACACTCTTGCGGGCTATTCACTCAATGAATTAGCATTATTGATTTTATTCTCAAATATACAAATACATTAATACAAGATAATTAAAAATTCAAGTATAGAAATTAATTAGCGGACTCTGTACATCTCGAACTGTATGTCTCAAATACAATAAGTCTTCATTTTCTGAAATGATGGATGTTTAAAGAAAACACCATTGCTTTCAAAAGTTGCAATTTGTTGCAGTTTAATAATATACATGATTAATAATAATCTACTAATATAATAAGTCGGGCCCCAAACCCGTAAAACTCCATCAACTTTTTAAAAGTTAATTCAAATTTTCAAGTTTCTGTCAATAGAACTAAAATTTACAGCAATGGATAATGTGACACTTAAAGTATTGTAACAGATTTTTTTACGTGATTGAAAATAATATCGTTTATTTTCATAACAAGTATTATTATTTGAATACATATTGGAATTGAAAGCTAAATTATTAATATTCCAATTATATTTATTTTGTCTGTCTTGTAGAAACCTACAAGACAAACAAGAATGTACTGGTTTGTATCATTTTTGTCTTTTTCTAAATTTGAAAGCAAGATTCTGATTACTTTCTCTCTCAATAATTTATCGACGATGAAAATTAATTAATGCTTCTCGTAAAGTATCATAAGTGACACTAGTATTCGTTATTATTGCCGTCATACTTTCCTTATTTTCTAGAGGTAGACCTCCTGTTATGTATTCGATGATCTCATTCTCATCTATTCTAATTCCAAGCTCCTTTAAATCGCTGACTAGGATGTGAATGCGTGTTAAATATTATTCAGTTGATTCTCTAGGTGAATTTTCAATCGTATCTACAATATGTTGTAACTACTTTTTAGTAATTCCCACATTTGTTTTGCTTCATCTATTCCTCTCACTGTCATTAATATTGATGATAAAGTAAAGCTTGTAAAGCTTTTGGATTTGTATGATCGTCTTCTGGATGACATTCAGTTAAGGAATAATAGAACTGTTTAATTTTTCATAACGAAATGATTCTTACACCCCATATTTCAGAACTTGTCCCATTGAAAATTTCTGTTTTGTTGATTCCTATGGTAGCCCTATTTTGTCGCGCTCTGCTACCACAAATTAAGTTTAAAAATATCGAATACCTATTTTTGCTTGAAGCGTTGATTGCTGCTCTGTATCAATATTCAATCATTAAACATTAATAAACTATTTAAATCAAAACAACTTATTTATTGATGATCGTATTACGATACTTTTCACAACACGTCTTGGAGTCCATTTCCTTCGTCCGTCTTTCATCAACTACCCTTAGAAAACCCATTTTGCGTGACACCACAAACGCACGCCGCCCTCCAGCACTGCGCACTTCGGTCCTCACCCGCTCCATTTCTCCCCGTTCCTCTTCACCCCGCCCAGCCGTCGTTTGTGCCGTCCGCCCCCGCCTCGACAGCCACTGGGCCGCAGCACTGAGGGCGAGGCGCGGCGCGGCGCGGCGCGGACCTGGTTAATGCAGGGGGCAGTCGACGGACAGCCTCGAGGCGATTCCACGACGTTGTCATCAAATTCGCATGGAACCTCTGTTAAGAATTAACTATTGGATAGGCGCACATTGGAAACAGTTGAAGACATATCATGTCTTTGAAATATTCTCCAGGCCAAAGAGCCGGGTAAAAATTTTAATTATTTAGTGAGATTTATTGCAACAAGATTTGAGACAAATTTGTGAGATGTATTGCACAAGCTGCAAAAGAAAATATGTATGCATGAGAACGTTCATTGCAAACAATGTTTACGGAAAACGAAGAATAAAATGATTCAGAACAGATGGTTTTTGTTAAATTGCCATACTTGAAAGACTGGTCACAGCTCTTTCAGTCGCGGGTAATCAATACTATTTCAATCGGAAATATAAATAGTTGAACGTGTCTGGTCGCGTTCCATTAAAATTACACTGTTATTGCATGCTACTCTTATAAACGGCTTATAAATGGCTTATAAATGGCTTATAAATGGCTCTTATAAAATGCTACTCTTATATATTGAAACGAAGAACGTTCCTGTAATTAGAACAATTACAATGATCACCAATTATAAATTAAAATAAAGTTCTGGAGTTGATCAGCGCAGTAACGCCGCCGCCGCCACCAACGGTCAAATCGGGGGGAGGGATTACGTGCGAGGCGTTAGCGGACGGTTAGTGGTGCAGCGGAGGCCCAGGGTAGGAAACTTGCGGTCAAAACGGGGTAATGATTTTTGCGCATCTACACAGTTCCGACGTGAGCCGAACTAAACGTGTGACGTCATGCAATTCAAAAAGCTGGCAATGTAAGGCGGTGGTTTGTTTTTCGTACGTGCAGGCTGCAGCAGTAGGTGCTCATATTTTATCGAATTTTTTAGCGATTTAGTTGTATGTAGAATGTCGTGCATTGTAAGTAAAGTGAATTATGTCGCTGATATTTATTTGTCATGTCTAAAACTTTGTTTTCAGTATTTTGGCAGATGATATTAAGAAAACTGGTGGCAGACAAGTACATTGTTAGGATTTTCACCTCACCAGCAGTGGAGGTATTTATAATTTCATTTTGAATCTTGTTGCATAATTGTAATTGATTATTTAATTTGTGAACATTCTACACGCATGCAAAATAGTCTTAAAAATCCGTATAATCCAGTATATACCTAACCTGTAACATGTCATTTTATCTGTTCTATTTGTTTAAAGTATGGTAGTTATATTATTTCGTATGGATTGGACACGTTTTGTAATATGTTATTGTATATCCATATATTCATTGTTTGCAATACCCTGCTGTTCAATAGTCTAATTTTCAAAATATACATAATTCATTATTGTTTGCATTTCTAGAATAGGTACACTCTCATTAATGTATGATGAAATAATTAAGTTTATTTGCTTAGGTGTACGAGTTACGTTTCCACTCTGGAGGTGATCTCGAGTTGCAGTATGATAACTGGCAAGATACAACGAATTCGACTTCACAACATAGAAGATGGAATTGTATCAACAGTGATTCCTACAAGCCCAGCCTGTTGTCTATCTCAAAGAACATTTCAGAAATCTTATTACAAAGTGTCCAGTGAAATCTTTTTTTCCCTTGATGCTGCAAGTGCTGCTAGTCTCGATATTATAGACAAATATATTATTTCAGCAATATAATATTCGAATAATAATTGCCTTGTTTAGAAAACTTTCCTAACAAGCACTGGAAATATATTAATAAATAATCAAAACAATTTTGAATGTGAACAATTAAAAAAACTTTCGTTTTCGAATGTGAATAAAAAAAACTGTGTGTAATAAATAATATACCCTAAATATCTAACGTTATTTTAAAAATATTAAGATAGGTATACATACTTTTTTGGATATTTCACATACTTCAGTGCTAAGAAAGGTAATATATTATAGATGATTTTTAATTAAATGTAGCAAATTTAGAATTGCTAATGAAACATCTGAACAATAAATCCTGTAATAATATTATTGATAATTATAGTAAAAATCGAATCAATTTTTCTACTTATACCGTCAAAATTCTGTCATTCGTAAAATTCAGTATTGTTCTGCCCATGTGTAGGTTCAATGAGGATAGTTTGTGTGTGGACTTTGTGGAAATATTGTCATGATGTGCAGTAACCAATCTAGGTAGCCATAGAAATAAAAAAATCTTGTATTGCCTAAACAGAAGAAATCTGTGCCAGATATTTACTTTAAAGTATATATTGCCTAAAACTAGGAAACTACTCGCTAGACTGCTAGAAACTGCCAAATTTAAATTGTTATATCTTCCACAAATTTTCATTTCATAAGATTTTTTTTGTAAACAATGCAAATTCCTCTTTAATCCAGAACACTAAGCATGTTTACCGGTATTGTTATTACTAACTACAAGACGAATCAACTTGCCAAACATAAAACTAGTATAATTTATAAATTTGTTTCATTTTCCTTGGTTTTTGAAAGACTTACAACCAAAATAACAATGATTGATATTGTATCAAATTACAATTCTATTTCGGCTATAAAGTCACAAAAATTAAGGCTGGTATGATTTCAATCATGATTTATAACAAATGATAACTTTTTAAAAATCATTGATTTAAGTTATTTTTTCAAAATATTACAAATTTAAGTTACAGAGATGAAGGACTTAAATCAATTACATAGTTAATACAACGAAATCATATTTCTTAAACTTTTTCACATAATTGAAGGAATTTCGAGAAAAAAAATAACAATGTAATATACATTAAAATGAGCAGCTTATTAAAATGAACAATAAACACTTTGTAGTAGTTTTTTTACTAACGGACTTGGATGATATATTAGTTTTTATTCTAGCATTTCATTGTCTGTAGATAATAGCAAATTTAGGAACCAATACACCCACGAGCTTGATTCAGGAAAAACACGATAAATCTTCAAGCATATTTGTAATTCTAGATTTGGAGTAAAATGTTTGCTAATGCCACAAAGTATTAAATCTTAGAGAAGATAAGCATAATAAAAATGGAATTTTATTGATATTCACTTAAGAAAAAAAATTAATATTGTAAAAACTAATAAAAACGGAATTTAATCTTACTAATTTTAATAATGTTAACCTTTTTCCTTGTGTATATTGGTAAATACCATTAAGTGGGAAGGAACAGGAACTATTAAATTAGAATTTAATATTTCAAAACTGTCTAATATTGTTGTAAGTTTTTTTTGTGAAATAAGTTGTTTTTAAACAGTAGAGGATTTTTTTGGATAAAGAATGTCTTTTTTCAGACTATGCTGACAGGTGTTGCTACAAGCTTATTTCCATAACGTGAACACATGAGAAGTGATGAAACTATAAGTACTCACATTTAAAGATTTTGTGGGTTAGGGCAGTATTGCACCAGACCCCTCAATGTATAGTATCTATGTGAAAAAAAAACAACTAAAACAAACAATAAGGAAATGATCAATTTAAAACTTCATGTTTTCACTTTTTTCTGCTTTTAAAGTAATTAAGGATAAGTAAATCACTTTACAATTTGTTTTTAAGTATAAACATCTAAACAATATTTAAAAATATTTTAAATCAAGTTAATCTGAATCATAGAAAGCAGATAATACTCTTGAATATACCCTACAACGCACACAAATTCATTCGCACAATCTTACTTTGAAAATGGCGCGCCAAAACGCAAAGCTGCGCTATCTGCCACCAGGTCGGTGCAGTAGAAACGAAACTTAGTCCCCCGCCTTTTAACATTGAGTGAACCGGCCCTGGAGAGGCCTCGAGTGAAGCACGGACGGGGCAGTGTTGCGTCCAAGAAATGTTTGTCGTTGTTAAGTGCAGTTCGGACTGAGTGTGGCCACTGAATGTGGAACCAGGTTGGATAAGGATTACCCGTCAGATGATTAGTGGAAGTAGAATTGCGCACCTGAACTGATGAAAACCAATAAGACAGGAAATCGTGTGGACGGTGGGCAAGGGTCATAATCCCGCCCTGGTATAATATAAGAGTGGGCAGTGCTTACGGACATTCGCGCGAAGTTAAGAAAGGTTGCTGAAAAGCCTAGAACAGCCGACGGACATCAATCACGCGTCGTGCGTTCCAGTACTCGTGAGACGTTATTCACACCGGCTGGGGTGGACCCCGGCGAATTCATCGGTCGTTACGGTGGGCCAGAGGAGTTGGTTGCATAGGGAGGGCGAATTCCCGGCGGACTTTGGGGCAAACCGAAGCTTACCGAAGCCACCGCCGCCGTTGCCACGACGGCCCCGGTCGCCTCCAGAGGAAGCAGGTGGTTTTTAAAACATCGAGGTAGCGTTGACCGTGCGCTGTTTCCAAGGCCTGCGCATTGCAATTTTTAAATACTATTTGTAAAGTGTGTTCTCTGATCATTAAAATATTTAGATATGCAAAAGAATTTATAACAATTATCTTCCTATGCTGCCAAATTCCTGGAGACCCATTCGCGAAAATGTACCTGTCATTCACATAATTTATTAATCGTGAAAGTACCGCTTCTCAGGTACATCTCTCCTCTATGCGCCGCCGCCGCACCACGCCGCCAGCCCTCGCCAGAGCGAAGGGGAATCACGAGACGAGGACAGCCATCCAGCCGGGCTGCGGAGGCGCCGACAAACAGCGGTGATAATCCGGTATTGAACCGAAGACGAACTCTCTCCCCTGATTACGTCATGGGGTTCCTTCGCTGGGTATTCCGGTGCAAGTTTCAGCGTTGCCGCGCTCAGGCAGTTTTTTTAATTATTATAGACAAAACTTCAATGTTAGTGTTAAGATGTTTCTTCCTAAACTCGAAATTTAATGCACTTTTTCACAGAAAAGTTTTGAATTTTATAAAAACTGCAGATGAAGTCATTTGAAGCACTTTACTTACAAATGAAATAGTGTTTACAAATTGCTGTAAATGTGCATATTATGGGCGTGAGATGTATTTAAAAAAATACATTTGTATAATTTTTGAAAAAACAACAACCAATGAACACCGAAATGACATTTTTGTCATATTAAAGAGTGCAATTAGCACTATCCTATTCAAAGTTAGAAGAAAACATTTGAAGCCTCTTTTGAGAAATCGGTGTTTGGGCGTTTCTGAAATTGCGAAATTTTGAGCTAGTTTTCACACAAGACCGTTGAGTCTTCAAGAAGTTTTATCTGACTTTATTTAAAGCACATTTACGCATAAATAAATTAATGTGCACTAATATTAATAAACGTACAGATATAAATATAATGCAAACATTAAGGACGTAAGCGCCAAGTCAAAAAATTACATTTTTATAATTTTTGAAAAAACAAAAGAATCGAGTAAAATTGCATTTGCGTCATCTTATAAAGTGTATTTAGCACAATCTCTATTGTAAGTTTAAAGAAAAAATTGGAGCTGTTTTTGAGAAATTTTGAAATGTCTCAAACAATAATTGACAGAAATAAGTTGCCTATGACAGACATGTACCTCTTTCCTCTTGGTGTACAAAGATTTAAAAGTATATTAACTAAGGACAATTGTAAAATTTATTAATCAGTAAGTTAGGCTTATTAATATAGTTATTGTTTTATTATTATTTTTATTGTTCTTATTTGTATTGTGATAATTGCTATTAAATGCATTGTTTTATTAAATATATAATTACATTTAAAGTATTAGTTGAATTGGAGTGTCATGACGTGTTGTAAAGTGAAGTGCAGTGTATTGTTATAATAACTGTGCAGGAGAGACTTAAAATGTAGAGTTAATGGTATTGTTGTAATTATTGTCTTTATTGTTATATTATTATTGCTATTATTACCATTATTTTTGTCTTAAAAAGATTTATCACTACATAATATTAATATTCCTAATTGAAATATGTTAATTGTAGTGTTCTGCCACCAGGTTGTATAAACCTACCTGCAGAAATAATAAATTTCTCTCTCATCTATCTATCTATCTATCTATCTATCTATCTATCTATCTATCTATCTATCTATCAATCTAAAGGCTTGACGTAAAGTACCCCCAAAAACTAATGAATTATTTTCAAACTCGCAGAGCTTCGATTTAGGCCAAAAGAGACAGAGATATCTTCAATTTAGAAAAAATTCTATTCATAGTTTAGGTGCTAGTGTTGTTCACATATACCAGACGGACGGACATTTTGAAGAAAAACTTTTTGGGTATTTGGGGACCCCAAAACCTATATTTCCGTTAAAATCTCGAAGTCGATTTTCTACAGCATTACATAACTTTCCCTATACTACGTACATTACTCCGTACATACGTACGTATAGGGGAAAGTGAAAACTGGCGTTTAAGTGCTACTGTAAATTCGAAATTTAAAGCTTTTTTCACAGAAAATGTTTAAGTTTTTGAAAAACTTCATTTAAAGTCATTTTACGTACATGAATTTTCAAATATATTTCTGTTTATAAATTGCTGGAAATGTGCATATTAAAAGAGTGAGAGATCTTTTATAAAATTTACATTTGTGTATTTTTTTAAAAATCAGAAAAATACACCAAAATTAACTTTACGAGATGTTAAAGAGTGGAATTAGTACTATCCTTTGAAAATATTTGACGAAAAAATTTGGAGCCGTTTTTTAGAAACTGACGTTTGAGTGTTTCTGAAAATGCGAAGTTTTGAGTTAGTTTTCACAGAAAACGGTAGAGTTCTCGAGTATATGACATTATTTAAAACACATGTACTCATAAATACAATAATAATTGCCGCTAGTATAAATATTAACGAAATGAGAGGCAAGTCAAGAAAATTACATTTTTGTAATGTTTGAAAAAAATGAAAGGATAAAGTAAAATTGCGTGTATGTCATTTCAAAGAGAACATCGACTCGAGCTAGATCAACACAGGTTTCTTCACTCAATTTGGAAACAAAATATTCCTATCGTTTAGGTGCTAGAAGTGTTCACAGATACCATTGGGACGGACGGACGGACGGTTTGAAAAAAAAAAACTTTTTCCGAATCAAGGGACTCCAAAACGTGTATTTCCGTCAAAATCACAAAATCAATTTCGCTGTACGCTGCTGCCTTACGCTGTACATATATCTATGCAAAATGTGTGAAATATCTCCTTCATTTACGATTTCGGAAACAAGAGTCCAATGGAAACAGGCAGGTAAGTTCTGTCTCATTTGAAACGTGGAACAATTGCAGAGAAAAATTCTCATCTTTCTACAGGTCAGCAGCGTACTTGGCGGTGGCCGAACAGCTTCGCCCCCATGGAAGGGGGTGCCCTTTTGCACAGTATATGCGTGACAAACCAGATAAATATGGAATTTAATATTTAGCTTCTCACTGATGTAAAAGAAAGGTATGGTGAGGAAAGATGAAGGAAATCGATTATTAGACGAACATGTTGTATTGCGTTTTGCTAATCAACTTCTGGATAAAGGAAGAACTATTACAAGAGACAGTTTCTGTACATGCGAGTCTCTCCAATGAATTGCGAAGATGCAACGTGTTTGCTTGGTGCGCTGGATAGAGGAAGGAGACGGGTCGCGCACTCTGTGAAGACCCTCCACCTCTATTACGCGCATCTGTTTGCTAAAAGAAGAAGCTCTGCTTTACATTACCATGGCAAAAGTGAAGACAAATGTATTTGTTCTGAATACACTTCATGAAACAGTTACTGTCGATGCCAATGAAAACAACACTCCAGGAACAATGATACTAAGTTTGGTGTTGATGTTATTGACCAAATGGCCCGAAAATATACTGTACGTGCAGGAACACAACGATGACCAATGTACGTCTTTTACAACATTCTCGACCTGGCTGTGGTCAATGCAAACACTTTATTCAAAAAAGTTGAAGCACGGAAAACATGCAAACAATTCATTCATTCATAAACGTAACTTCAAATTAACTTCTCTCCATAGGAGGCCACACAGTTTCTTAACTGTTTTTGACGTAATTAAATAAATAAGTAAATAAGTAAATAAATTCATGAAGTCGCAGAGCAATTGGCAACTCCGTGTCGAAAGAGCAGAGAAAGTGCCTTCGGATTGCAACCTGCCGCTCAGATGGACCCAGCATCAAAATTCAAGCGAATCTGTCAGATACGACTTTGCAACGGCAACAAAACAAAAGATATCGGCGTAAAATGTAGTAAAAAAGTCTGAGCAACAAATGTATTAGCCATATGTGCGAGTTATGAATCTGCTTAGTTAATTTTCTTAATAATTTCATATTTACATAATATGTATTAATTGCAAGTAATAAAATAAAACAATACTTTTTCAATGATAATCTAGCCGTAAAATATCATGTAGTACACTATTCTACTGTAAAAGTAAATAAAACAAATTAAATCAATATATTGAGAAGAAGTAGAAAGTTGGTCAGTTGACCCAGAATCATCCTTCTAAGCATGCATTTTCTCCCTTCTTTCTAGTTAGGAGACTAACGAACATCAATTTTTATATTGCACGATAATAATTAACCGTGAATATTAAAAACATTTCATATGTTTTAAAGAAAGTATTATTTTGATATCTCGAATTTTAAATATGTCGAAGAAATATTTCACTCCGGAAAAGCTTAGAGATATCGAGCTTCGACTGTACTTATTTTTCCCATATATTTGAAAATAAGATCAGGTACACTTTTTCGAAAATTTGAGTACTTTTCGCGTAATTTTATGTGAAAGTACAGGCGAAAAAGTGCGTGCAGTTTCTTTTAATTAAATTTATTTATAATGGTCGCATAAACATCTAGGTCTTGAGCGATCACAACCTTGTAATACAGATTCACAGGATTTACAAATCATTTCTGTTGTAAGTAAATTATTATTTGTTGTAAGTAAAATATTAATACACAAAAATATTTATGAATAGTATGTATGTATTTATTTTCCAGAACAACTCTTCAACGTGGGAATAATTTTGAGACAATTACAATGGCGAAGGTAACAATATGAGGGTAACACCCTAGATGGCGGGGGGTGGAAGAGCAGTGAGGTTTTCAATTCTAGTCATGCAATCCGCAATACATACTTGCATTCAAGCATACGTACATATAAACGAGTACATCCCTGGTGTAATGCGCACTAAGCATGCAAAATGGACGAGACGTTTAACGCTGTTTCATAGATAATTGTGATAAATAAATGCCAGGGCAACGCCGGATATTCAGTTGATAAAAAGGTAAGTAAATAGCGATTATATACTTTCCCAATACAGTGCGATTGCGATACGAGAATTAGCCGGTTAATGTTTTCATTACCAAAATTAGGGGATAAAGAGTCTCAAAGGAAACGTTCTTGATTTTTCTTATTCAAGAGCTACATTAAGTAAATTACTGCCTTCAACAAAATAAGACAATGTTTCGGCGTCTTCCTCTTGAGCAGGGACGAGATGTGTGCAGTCAGCCGCGACCTTGGGCTCGTCGCACGGGGGCGTGGAGAGTGGCAGCCCCACAGAGCGCTTTTGTTCGCCCAGGCCCGGATTTACCTCTGGCACGGGGCCACGCCCCCGCTGCTCCGCGCGCGGCCCCCTACATCGGCTCTCCGCCACGCGCTCGCGCTCCTGTGCTCGCCGGCGGCGGCGGTGCCGACCTACACCTCCTCAGGCGGCTCCCTCAGAGCGCCCGACGCGTGCCAGGGCAAGTGACTTGTGCCTACCTCTCACGGGGTACACAGCTGACTTGAAATACATTCCTGCACAGAATTATTGCCAGTCAGTATTGTCTTCCCAATACAGGGTTAATTACAAATTGAACTTTTTGAAGAATATTCTAACATTTTAACTAGAAGATGCTTCTTCAGTTTCTCATGCTCTGCCTAATACCCTTGAACTTCGTAAAACGAAAAAAATTGTCGAAAAAGTTTAAGTTAATTGTCCTACATAACCGTCAAGATATTTAAAGAATATGCTGCGCCCACCATGAACGTTCAGTAAATTCAATAATAAAATTCATACGTAATATATGAATATTCATATTAAAGTTAAAACTGCGGGGGAAATTAATATCACGTAATTTTGTTTTATTATTAACACCACATGGATGAAGGTTACAAGTCGAAAAATTCGTCAATCGTCCCAAAATGTTACTATACAACAAAACAGTTATTTGAAACTTACAGTAAAACGTTGCTGTTGCAGAGGCAAAATAAATATTAAAAAAGAGGGCTTCATAAATGACGGTACCTGTTGGGTATTGGAGCTCTTGTGTATTTTGGGTTAGAATATCTTATATTATTTCTAATCGTTGGTGTACAAGAATGTTTTTTCTAAACTTTTATTTGCTACCCGTTCAGCCTTTCAGGCATTTCCGGTGTTATTATTTACAAAATATACATTACATGAACATAACAGTCTCTTCCAGGTACATCAAAGCACAAGTACACTTACTTGAGCTTATGTTTCAATTTATATACTGTTCCTGTTTACATTTAATACAAAAATGTAACATTGAGTAAAAATATCACACTTGTGATTAAACATCTATTACAATCACATATAATGTTTATAACTTTATCACCAGCAATTCATGGCGGCTTTAAGCGATCTTCTGAAAATCGTGACAATATCCTGTATGGTGCATAAGCTGTACGGCCAAGGTTGAAGTTCTTTTGCTAGGACAAGCTTCAAGCATTAAATACATTTTTTTCGATAGTTTATTTATGTACACATCGTAGCAACTAATGTTTAATTCTCGTTGTAATAAACTAGGGAGATTGGGTGACCAGTCATGGAAATTTCTTTTGGATTATTTCCAATTTATTAATATGCGTGTTTGCAGCGCCTCCCCGAATAGAGCACGCACAAGTGAACGGCGGGCGAATACATTTATACATTGTTACTCCTTTTTCTATTCTTAATGCAGAGTTTTTACTTATTAGGGGGTAAAGTTTAATCCTTTTTGCACAAATTTTTGTCAGTAATACCAACTATGTGGTTCTTCCATGTTAATCTACTAATTTATCTCCTAGATATTTCGCAGGTTGATTATTGTTTAGCCACAGAACAAGAATGTTGCTGATTGTTCAGCAACAATGTTAGCTTTTGATTTGTTTGGATTTTACCTGGATAATTCTTTTATCAGTCTATTTAATTAAGGCATTGAAATCATATTGTGTGTTGTATGTAGGGCAAGAATCTGTTCATGCTGTGAGAGGATGACAGTGTCATCGGCGAACGAGGCTACTTCGGTATCCATTAATTCCGGAAAATGTTGAAACAAGTCGGTGACAATGAGGTATCTTGTGGAACTCCATCTGAGACTCTGTTTTTGGCCGGCGTGGATGTCAGGTATTTCAATATTAGATGATCTGTTTAAATATTAGTCTTCCAATTATATCTTGAAGATATTTAGGAATGCCTAGGTGGCGAAATTTGCATTTCAGTCCTGTGTGCCAGACACGGTCGAATGCTTTAGCAACTTATAAAAACAGAGCTGCCATGTACTTTTATAATGAAAACCCTTCACAATCAAATCCATAACTCTTAAAATTTGGTGTTCAGTTGAGTGATTTGCTGTGATGCCAAACTGGTTATTAGGTGTAGTGTTTGCGTATATGAATTTATTTCACCGGGCTAAAATCAGTCTATGAAACACTTTAGCTAATGAAGATAATAGGCTAATTGACCTGTAATGTCTAGTAGTTGTGGGCATTTATTAGATTTGTTTATTAAAATAATTATTGCGTATTTCTAATTGCTTGGGTAATAACCTAGTCTTAAAGCTGCATTTAATTTTGCTGTTAGTGCTGCAGTTGTGGATTTTGTTAAATATTTTAATATTTAACTAGTTATTAAGTCGTGTCCAACCGCTTTTCTGTTTTTGAGTCTTTACTGTGCGTTTAATTTCTACGGGGGATATTAATTTTGTTCTTACATCACTGGAGTATACAGGTTGCTTCATGGTGTTTACAATTTCCTCATTAAACAGGTGTTTTACTATTGGATTGGATTTAAAGGTATTTGAAAATTGAACAGCAAAAGCCTGCGCACAAGAAAAGGGTACGACTCGTAAATCAGAAAAAAGATAATTGGACTAAAGAAGAGTATGAACAGAACAGCTTATCTTTAATATCGCAAAATACATTAAGGTTATCCACAAAAACTGTAAAGAGTAAAACGCTTTGTTTATCGCCTCAACAAATGGCAGAAAAAACGGCTCCGTTAATAAAAATTATTTTTCTGCGAAATGTTAATTAGGGAGGTAAGCCACCTTTCTTGGGAAGTGATGACAATATATCATTGTAGTCTGTGTTCCTTTGAGCAGTTTTCTTAATTAACCTGTGTTGGAATTTGTCTATGCTTATTAATGTGAAATGGAACGAAAATTAATTGATATTATGCCTTATTTTACGTGGCGAGACTCAGGCCAATAGGCCTGCTCTTCCGTCTGACCACGCAAATTTCGCTACGCCTCCTTTCACCAACTACCGGAGAAAGGAGGGCGAAAAAAACAGGCGACTTGAATTTAGCTCAGAGGCGTCATTTAGGCTTGAGGATCTTTTACATGCAGTAAATCTACGAACATGGGACACCGGCTTTACTTCCCTCCGAAGGAAGGCGTACGAAGGATTTTTTCGCTCTTAAAATCACGGCTTGGATCGGGTTTGAACGCGCAACTTGGGTACAACAGTCCAGTACGCTAACCGTTACACCATCGCCGCCGCAAACGATGCTAAAATAAAATAAAATGTTTACCAAAGATATTTATTCCGTCCACCAACCATATTTATTTACAGAAGAATTCTTAGTCCCCCTCATGTATTTATTTCAGAAAAAAATATTTTCAAGGCTTTCCGATCTTTCTCATTGTGGGCCAATGACAGATTCCTGTCAGGTACATAAAATACTTTTAACCGCTTTACGAATGTGTAATCACGAGAACTTGAACAACATAAGATATTATCAGATGGTTAATGTAGAAAATAGTTAAAATATATAGTATATTAATCTAACATTTGCTGAAATTGTAAAATAAATTGAGTATTTCATCATCTCATTTATCAAAATCCAAACCGGCGTGGCGTCCAGAGAAAACGAGAGTTTTAAAGTAGGAGAGGAGCTGCCTGCCCCCAACTCCGTATTTTAAACAAAACTGCCTCACTTTCTCGTATCCACTAACAAAAGTATTTTCTCCGTGCTATTGAAATAACATAAAGCGGTTAATTTGAATTAGAAATAAGTACATGTTTTTTTTTTTAAAACAACAACGAAACATAAGGACTCCCAATACCGCCTGGAGGAACTTGCTCCATCTGCTCTTTCTCATGATTGATTGGGGTCCGTCAGCTACTATTAGTTCCAGAAGTGTAGTTGTTTTTTGTTTTTTCACTCGGGAGGAGGCGGCCATCTTGCTCCACTGAATGGTGAGATGCGGCGCCGATCTGCCGGCGATTAGAGAGGTTTTCCTGAAGCAGGTATCTCCCACCAGCGGGCCACCGCCTCAGCCAGGACACGCTCTAAGCTCCCGACCGGTCTCCCGGCGTGTGAGGTAGCGTAGTGCATGTACTTGTATGTGTGTAAGGTGTTGAATAGTAGAAGGAATGATAGGGAGAGATTGCGCTCGGTCCGAGGCCCACGTCCAAGAAGTCACGTTCATCGATTTATGTATTTATGCACGAATTGCTGCATAGCAGTTTCCTCCAACAGCACGTATTCAGACGCATAGCTCGCTTCTCGGTGCTGGGCGCTGATCGCAGCCCACTCTCCCCTTGAGCCGATGTCGCTCGTTAACCCCCTTGGCCGAGAGAGCTTCTTCTCCCCACCGTCAGAGGGCGCTTTGCACAACCTGCTTTCCAGCCCCTTCCTGCAAGTTCTCGCCTCCCCAGCGAGTTTGACTGATAGCAATGCAATTCCCCAATGCATGGTAGATATTTTAATGGTGAGGTTAATGGCTGATCAGTCAGAATAATGAATGTAATTAATGTGTAAATTCAAGTTCGAACTTGAGTAAAAGTATGGCTGCAACCTTTTGTAGAATGTTTTAGAAATTTTACATTCAATGATGATTTCTGTCGTAATAGCACACATGCTTAACTAACAACTAAAAATATAATTGATACATCAAAATGAATGTTTATATTGGAGCTCTGAATATCATTTCATTGTCAGTAATATTGAATCTACGTTTATTAATAAAGCGTTTACAAAGATGTGTTTATCGAATGAAGTGATTGTATGCCATTAATGTCTCTTAATAAAAACTGATTAAAATGACTCTTGTTTGCGAAAGCGAGGTTACGTAGAAATAACACCAACCCGACATTTGTTTAACCGTTTCTACTGATTAAAACGAATGTACGATTGTATTTTTCAGATCTGTTAGACCTGACCTACTAAACAATATTATTCTGGAGTGCTTTAATTCATCTTCTTAAAAAGTGTAACTGGAGACCACTACAAGTTAAAGTAAAAAATCATTTCCGTTGTTGTGGCGTAAGCAGAGAGTGAGCGGCAGCGGCCGAGCAGCGCGAGTCGCCAGAGGGACGAGGGAGGGGCTGGAGGCGCCGCTAGGTGGCGGCCGCTGCCTTTGCCCCCTCTGGACAAGTTGGGCGGGGAGAGGGGAGACTCGCTCCGCATGCTCGGGGGCTGGAGAGCAGCGAACAGCGCAGCGAGCGACGGAGTGCCAAGGATTGGAGTTATTTGAGTGCGGGGTTGGTGCGGTGATTCTCCTAGTGTGTAGTTGATTAGTGCTTGTAAAAGGGATCTCTTCTGGAAAACGGCAAACTGGCTTGTACGTGGTTCGGAATAATATTAAACCTGCATTGTTGATAAGAACTGTTGTCCTCTTAAATGTTTCTGAATATACAACAGTTATTTTTAATGATTCATTCATAATTTCATTTTCGATTGGATATAGTGCATGCCTCATATCACACGTCACATTTTGCCTTGTTTTTTTTTAAATAAGCAATTAAAAGAAATTCAGTGGTCAATAGTTTATAGAAAGGTTTCAATTCATATTAGTTTATTTGTGTAGTTAAGTGACTTTGGAATCGAAGTGACTTAACTACTTTTTTTATGCATGATAGCAGTATAGCCCGTTATGCCTTTACGCAGCGCAAAAGTATTCAATCCTCTTTCATTAGTTAGCAATGTAGTGTTAACATATATACATAAATAGAACATAAGTTCTTTATACTGTCGTAACGCACCTTTACCGAGTCGTCAATAGAAACGCAAGGCTGTCGTGACGTTCACCTGTTGACCGACAGCGACAAATAAACAACTGGTCGAAAAACTGTCCGTGTCACGCGACAGTTGCGTCGTAGGTACTCATACATCGTGTTTTGTGAATAGAGTGATTTGAGTAACAACATGCTAGTTCGAGTTATGGAAATTAAAAGGAAAATCTAAGCCAATCACAATGCATTTTTTAAGTATTCGTTGAATGCTCGATATTGTGAAGTATTATATTCCGTGTAACACGACACTGAATTTATGGGCGATGCATGACGGTAATGCGTGGAATAACATTGATGAATAAGAGGCTCAGAGAAAAACCAATTCAATCTTTTCGAAGTGTAGGCAGGTCTGTTCACTAGAAACGGCTGGCGGTGTCGCGAATATCGAAGCCTCGACGCTCACGCGACATCGTCAGACGCAGCAATGGGCTCTCTTGCGTTTCCTCACCTTTCATGCTCTTTATTTGCTTGTCAGTCTTCTATACCACAACTCCAATATCGTTACTCAATGAAATGGAAGGCTAGTGGCGATCATTTAAGGGCCGAAGAGGAGTTTCACATCATATTATTTTAGGCCGATGAACACCTGAGAAGTGCGTTATTGAGTTCTCCTGCAGAAAGCGTTGCGAGCATTGTGGGTCGTCCGTCGGGCGTCAACGTGAGTGAGAGACCTCATATGAGGCTTCATTCTGACTAAAATGTAATTTTATGTTTTATAGATCTCTGATATTCACTCCAAACGTTAGGTTTCCCTTAGACACAAAGTCATTTGTAACTTTCCTCTCGACGGGGTATAAACTAAAATGGGAAAAATATCATAAGTACTTTATTTTGAACGTACATTTTAAATTATCTTCTTGACTTCATATGCATTTCTTACTGAATGTGCTATTATAATGTTGACCCTCAATTCCCAATTCCATATAAAATTTTATCTCTGAATGTGAGTCTACCTCTGAATATACATGTAGTTTAAAATCTTCAAGCTGAAAGTATGTAAAATAACATCCAACTGTGTCTATGTTTACAGTACTTACAGTCTTCCAAAACGTATAATACTATTTTGAGAAAAGACGGGATTACCAACATTCTTACTTATTACATGAGCATATTTCGACAGCAGTTTTATTGTTTGCAGTTTAATAATAAATATATATTATAATAATATGGCTGAGCCATTGATAGCTGTTCGTATAAAAGATAAACGTTTTGATTAAAGTCGTATTTTAAATTTCAAAAATGCAACGCCAGTAACCTAATCATTATCGTTTTCTTTAATTAACATTATGATGGATTACGCCCCTTGAGTGGCTCATGGACAGCGTGCTAGCTTTTCTGTGTGGCGGTCGCTGGTTCTAATCCTTGATAGGGCAAAAAGCTGTAGCTTCTTAACTCAAATCGTCTCTAACTGTGTGACAAGAGAAGAATATGGGCGCAGGCGGAGATTGCTAGGTATGGTGAAGGAAATACGCCACGCCGCCACACGTCTCCCTTCCCTCGGAGAGGAGGATTAAGTACAACAGGGCGAAGCCTGGACTTAATTTTCGGATTAATCCTACTCCAAAATACCAAATGCAAATTCGATTACCACTAAAATGCTAATTACATCTGTTATTGCACAATATGCCATTGAACATCTTCATTTCAGACTTTGACGATTGTAACAGGAAACTGATTACCTTACCTTTGTTTTTTCAAGAGTAAAGGATAACTACACATAATGAACACTTGTAATAGAGAATGTGAATATCCCCATCCAATGCTGACCCTGCAGGTACTCACCGCTGGCCCGTCGCCGCCACCTGCTGTTCGTGCGGTGCGCCGGCAGTGGGAGGGGCGTGGCGTCGAGGGGGCGGGGTCTGGAGCGCAGGCGCGCGGGCGGGGGCGGGGCGGGGGGGGCGGTGACGCCACCTCATGCGCCGCCGACGGGCATCGCCGCAGCGCAGGCCGCCCCGCGCCGCCGCCGCCGCGCCGCACTCGCTCCCCGCGAGTCGCCCCACCCCGCCCCCGCGCGCCGTCGCCCCCCGCCGCCGCCGCCGCCGCCGCTCCGCTCGCGCGCGACCGTCGCCGCTCCTGGGGGCAACACAGTCCGCAAGTCAGCAGGGGGAGAGAGGCATTAAGGAATGTTACCACGGAAGGGTAACACGAATATAATCATTTTGGACAGAATTTTTGGTATCGCAAAGAATCACGTGTAGTTACCTCAGAATGGAACGCTTTTATTACAATGTGATTTTAAAGGTTTGATTTTGTTCAAGGCCTTTTTGCTTAAAATATCCTCAGCTTAAAATACCAACAGTTCATTTGGGATCCATATTGCGATCATGAGATTGGTTGTCTTACGCGGATCATTTGTAAGCCAATTACTGTATATCTATGGCTTTGACAATGACCCATTTTGTTTACCATTGTAATTCTGATTTTTTCTTGTATTGAATTCGCACTTGAGAGACAAATGTTGGAGGCGCCAAACAGTCGACGACATCAGTAGGCAAATGAGGTAAAAAGGTGAGAAGCGATCATACGAAAGATTCAGACGGAATCCAAGCATCACAAGAAGGTCTCGTACTTAAACTTGTAATAAAGCACTCGACCCCACGAAAACATGACCCCATGGTGTGGGAGGGACGATTAGAAACATAGGAAGTTGGTGAAACAGCACAGCCCGTGTCGAGCTTTCGTGGGCTACGCGATAGCCCACGGTAGGGTACTGACACGCGACTCTGGAAAATGTACATGCACGGAAAATTCACGAAACATCGTTCTTATTTCTTTCCTGCTGTAAAGAAGGTTATGCTAAAACTAATATTTTTTACACACCAGATAGATATTTATTATTTCGTTTTTTAAAATCAGCATAAAAGAAGAAACATATTAATAATATAAACAAGTCAAATAACCTAACCTAAGTTAAATCTAAAACGCTAATGCACATTTATGCTAGTTTCCGCAATTCCCACTCATGAGTATTACCAAAAATGTGTCTCTTTTCAGCCTCGTGTCATGAGATCACGTAGCTCTTTTAAATGTTTGTTCGTCCCCAATTTACCTGCAGAGTGGACATGTGTGAATTGGAAAAAGGGATCAAGCAGATCGATGGCCCTTGAAATGTATGTTAAAATATATTCCAGAAAGACGTCGTGTGTTTTGATTGGAACATATAAAAACAAACAATGAGGCAGATGAACGTAGAGGTCTGCAATTTGCATACGATTAAAACTAAACGGCTTAATTAGTATGCTCATCTCCAACGTGTAACCGCTCGCTAAGGGGAAAATATGTTGTCGGAATTTTGAATTCTCATCACTAACCTTTGCTTCACTTCAGCATGAGACGGACAGTGGGCAGACAACACAAAATTCTACATCTCAAAGGACACATCTAATTTTCGAGCTCTTTCAAAACACTTTCGCGTCAACTGAAGAAAGATTCGGCAGTTTTGTCACGGGATTTTGTCAAGAGTAAAAGATCAGCATACGCAGCGAGAAGTCGGAAGAGTTCAACTTGGATGATGCCGAATGAAATATAAGAAGCTCGAAAGAACTAACTTTAATTTCATAACCTTACTGACTCTTATGGTATTTAAAATCTTGATTAAGAAGAATGAAATTTCAAATTCATTCGATAAAGTGCGCTTACAACCAAATAAACTAGCGGTATACGACGCGGATAACCTTTTCTTATAAATAATGCTTTCTTTGTAATATTTAATCTGTTTTTTTCATTCCTCTCTTTCCCATCTTAATAATTAAATCACATGGAGCGGCGCGGGTATTTACAGCGGTACCTGACCAACTCGGCTGCCCCGGCAAACGCGGGTGCGGGTGTTTTCTGCGAGGCTGCCCGAGGCTGGCCGTCACGTACCCGTCGTGTTGAGGCGCCGCGTCGCTGCAGGGTGGGGCGCACTGGATGCAAGCGCGGCTGTGCTGCTATAAAAGACACCGCGACTTTACATAAACCCACGTGCGGAGGGGAGATCCTTCGATCCTCACCCCCACCCCAAATGGAATTGCAGAGCAGCGATTCGTAACGATTCGGCCAGACGCTTCTAAAAGGAGATTGGTTCAAAACTCGCCGCGTGCGCCGTTAGAGCACAGCTGCGTCGAACTCCACCAACCGGAGGACAGAGGCGTACCCTCGCCTATGGGCCAAGTACAACCGTCGCGCCAAAAATACAACGGAGATTTCTTTGTCGCATGAACAAACTGCCCATTGGTCCCAAGATTGCCCCGCCCCAGCTCCCCATTTTAGGCAATCATGGTGAGGCACTCGAATCGGAGGAGGGGGTGGAAGCCTTCGTTCTGTCGCGTGTAGGGCTCCAAATACATTCGATTTCTCTCTTTCGGAGACGCACTCGGTTTCTGACTTCGAAGAGATAATTGGTGCCCCTTTCGGAGGGGCACTTGGTCTCTGGCTCAAGGTCTGACTTGCAATGACTTGATTTTTGCATGTGGAGCATGCGTCTTGAATTTCGCATCTCTAAGAGGCGCTTGTTTATTTTCGGCCCTCGAACAGTGCTTAGAGCTCACCTCCGCGCCGTCGCGTCGCCGCAGCGGCCCTGGGCGCGTCGTCACGCTGCCCGTGTGCGCCTCCCCCCCCCCCCGGCCGCGCCACGCCGCGCCCAGCCGCTCAAAGGTGGAGGGGCTGCTCCACGAAGGAAGCCACCAATACGGCATGTTATTTATAATGGGAAAAGTAATTGTTTTATTTATTGTCATGACTTTAATTGAAATAGTAGGCCGCAATAACTATAATCATAAATTGTAGTAATTTTCTAAATTCATTTGTTTGATTGCGCGACATCATCATTTTAAATTTTAATGAAATGAAAGTGTTGTGAAATTTTATTCTGCCTTTTTATTGAACATACAATTCCGCATTTAAAGTCCGCCTGGCAGGTTATGAGAGAGAGAGAGAGAGAAAGAGAGAGAGAGGGAGAGAGAAAGAGAGAGATTAGGGTTTATATTGTTAGTTATCATTTTTTATTGTCTTTTGTTTTGGAATAAATAAATTGACAATATTTCTTAGAATTATCTATTTTTTTTTATTTTTGATACTGTGCCTATTGTAATATCTTTCCATATGTGCATTTTGTATTTTCATTTCAGCATTTTTGTTCATTAACTGACAAGAGAATTCTGAAATTATGCCAATTTGAATCAAAGAGTATATTATCTGCATATTTTTAGAATAATATCTGCTGAATTCTAGCCTCAATTGGTAGTAGGGCGTTTCTTTAATAATTAAAGCATAGTAGGAACAATTATTGTACCTATTCAAAAGACGAAAACTGAGATCTTGGTCACAGATTATGCATTAAGACAATGGATATTGCGGGACATTAGCAATTGGTTGTATGAAGCATATCCGGCATTTTTTCGTGTTTGATTCATCAGGACCAGGAGTTTTTTCATGAGTAATTAAAAACCCTTTGAGATGACAAATCAGAGGCAGAAATAGGTGACCAAGCAAGATATACACATAAACACCTCCAGCAGCGAAAATATGTTAATCCCTGTGTTCCATATTGGGCCCGTATTCTGCCGGCGCCCTGAAGTGGTGTAGATCTTAGCACGAACACATGAAATGTGTCTTAAGTTTAAAGAAATATATGTTTTTACATTGAGACTCTCTACTTGATACTTGAAAACAAACCATGAGATTGAACAGTAAGATACTTCACTTCGGAATTCTTTTGGCACAGTACACCGGCGAACATCCTCTTCTCGTCTGCTAGACATGAGAAACTCTAGTAGCTGGCAAAGGCAACTCTCCCGCTTCTTGTTAAACTTCTGTGAAAACTACTTACTTGTAAGTCGTCTCCCTCGCACTCCAGCTTACACAGATCACTTTTCTTTGTTGAAAAGCTTTGTTGCGCATGATTACTCTTCACCTTTAAAGGTCGGAAGGACACAGTGTGGAATATGACAATTTTCAATCCTTCATTTCCGATACTTTATGGTGCACTGAATATATAATAAATTCAATCGTCTTTAATACGTACACCAATCTATTTTCGATAAAGATATAAATGTTAAAAATAATATTTCAATTTTATCCTAGATGTCGTTTCTATCCTATCGATATATCGGAAGTCACAAGTCAAAGCTTAACGCCAGGGACTATGTTGTGACTTTCACAAAAGAGTGAGGCGTCCTCAGGGCGTGAGGCGCTAGTCGCCAGGTCCAACGGTCGGATACGAGGGGACGTAAGGGGAGGACGGAAGGTCTGCTCTGACACTCTTCTAGAACTGCTTCGAGGAGAGAAAATTTATTTTAATCCTATCCTGCAAGGGGTAAATCCTCCTAATTAAAGAGCAAGGCGAGTTGGTAAACCCATAAATTCTTTAAGCAAAGAACACTCACACAGCAGTGATATTAGAGAAGCTTCAGAAAACAAATTCACAATCAGAATTTAAGAAGTTTTGAAGAAATTCAAGTAACAGCAATTTTTTAAACATTTTAATTCTTCGACTATGTACTTCAAATACTTACTAAATTTTTCCTTTCTTTAACACTAAGACTCTGTTTGAGATCTTTTTTTACCCCAAATGTTTTAAACAATAATTTGCAAATATTTCATGCAGTAATGATATTTGTAATTTTTAATTCGAAAAGGATGTTAGTTATTTTGCTTGATTGTACTAAATAACAAAGAATAAAGTAATTTCAAAATCACATTCCAGCATATCCTCATTAGTACAGATAGCTTGCCTTACCTTATCTTACCAGCACGAGAACATTTGGAAGAGGGCTGCCAAATTATCACTCACAAAACGCTTCATAATATACGAAAACGGAGATGGACATTATTGTAATGTTGATGCAAAATGTGTAATTTTTTTCTTACCGCATTTTTTCTAACCTCTCTAACCGCATTAAATTCAAATTATTTCTAAGAAAGAAACAAACTTAGAAAACGGAACAGATTGCGATATATGTAAAAATAGACGTAAATAGAATATCTAAAACGAAAAGTTCATTTCAAGAATAATGTTTGGATTAAGGAAATGTCTGTGGGGCCTTAAACAGTGTTAAGGGTCAAAGGATAGAAACAATTGTTAGCAATGCATAGCACATTTACGCTTTACCCCCACTTTTTGCTTAACCAAACTTTTTTTTCTTTTTTCAGAACTGTAGAATTTTATTTTTGGAAAGATTATTTTAATATTGTAAGTGGTATATTTCTCCAAATAAATATATAATTGTCTTTATGGCATTTTTCGCATTGGATGTAAATATGGGATAAAATTATGCGATCGTTCAAGACTACGGCTAATGTATTTTTAAAGATAATCGGGTTAACCTAATTGCTAAATCTGTACTGGAGAAGAAAATATGAGTCACCTGACGTTCTGAGAAGGAAGAAATAGGAAACGAAGATGTAGGACTTGCTGAATAATGCACAAGTTGATAGAAGTTTCTCAGTGATGAATATAATCTGTTAATTTCATTTTCGTAAGGAAATCTGTTTGGGGGTAGCGAACAGTTCATTAATTACAAAAACTGCAGCAAGTATTTTCAGGAAATTCAACATTCGGAATTAAGCTATATATAGAGAGAAAATAAAAATGTTAATTAGTGTGAATTATATCAGGTCATAGAGTATTTATGTAATGAAAACTATAGACGTACTTAGTGTATTTGGTTGTAAGAATACAATTAGAATATTATCTTAACAACCAGAGTCTCCCAGGGATAACTTAGAATTGGTGCGTTGCAAAATTGTCAAACAATTAAAAAACGACGTATTTGTTTAACAAGAAAAACTCATTTTTCGAATTTTTCCTCTCCACTTTACGTAATACAAAAACATTGTTCAGTTTGGTGAAGGGCAGAACGTGTTTTTAATGCCCTCATCTAACCTTCCTCTCGGCAGGAGTGGTGGGCGATACGTGGAAGACAAACGCTGAATTTCACAAAGCCAAGAGCGCAGCGCACTTTTACGGCGCTGGGTTCATTGCAGTAATTCCTCGCCAGGGGCGCCTTGGGGATTTGGTTGAGGGGGGTGTGGGTTAGCTGAGGCGAGCCAGCCCTTCGACGCCTGTTTAACCAGGCGCTCCGCCGCTGCCCACCTTCCCTACGTCGCGCTTCTGGTGCGCTGGGAACACGTGGCGATTGGGGCATTCGGTTACGTTCATTTTGCAATACCAGTAAACGTATTTTCGTCGTCTCGTCAGTGCATCGTTTGTATGGCCTTTCCTCTTATTTTGTCTATCCGTCACCGTGTCGTTTCGTCACTTCGTTATCCCTTTGCCTCAATTCCCCTTGTGACTACTTTGGTTGTCCCCTTGCCTGAATTCGTCGCATCACCCTGTCGTCGTCGTGCCTTCCTCTTTGTCTTCGACGATCTTCTTGCTGTTCGTTTTCTTTCTTTCTTTTTTTTTTTTGTGGGACACTTTTTTCACTTTATGATATTTTCGCATACATCACTATTTGTTGGCTCCTCATACCTACCCTTCTGCCTTCTGGTCTCCCTACTCCATCATTCCCCATTCCCAGGGATTAAACAATTCGCATTTTGGCACAACTTCTTCTGTTGCATCACCCCACCTGCCAGGGCGCCGCCCCGGCTCGCAGCCTGGCTTTGGCCGGCGCCTCTGCCTGCGCGGCGCGATAAGCGCTATCAGCGCTGCGCGTATCGCGAGCGCCGCCGCGTCCTCCCCTATAATCCAGATAGCGACTTCGCCCAATCTCATTATGAGCCTAACCCCTTCCTTTCACTGAGTTATACGCATTTATGCATGTGACATTTGCCCCCTGGTTTTTAGGCAACTATGTTCATTCGAATGTCCTGCACGAAGATTACATCTCTTTAGCTGCATCGGAACGTGACCCGACGAGTATTTGTGCACAAGGAGTTGCCTAAAAAACAGGTGCAAATGTCACATGTAGTGTAAATGCATCTAGGTCCCATATATGCAATTTCCTATATGTTCGTAGGTAAAACATGGTCATTTTTGATCCCCTCTTTAGCTAAGAAGGTTGAAATATTTATTCTCAGAAATGTTACCTGTGTAGCACTCACTAGAGGTGCACTCCAGTTCTGATGTTGAGTCTTCGTGTGGTGAATATCTTTTGCTAGATAAAACGCGAATTGGTGTGATGAAAACCAATAAATGTCATCGAATTGAACATTTTTATTGATATTTGTTGAGCTTGTAGGATTTACAACTTGAATTACAACGTTATCTTTATTCGCGACAATTTGTGTAATGCAGAATGTACGTACTGCCTGGAACATTCCATGGCACGGAAAACTTTTAATGAGTAATGTGTCATTGATAACAACGAAAACTAGTCTGGTAGCCACAGAATGTCTTTATGAACTGCAATTGCCGCTTTAACACGCTGTATAACATTAGCTCCTTGTGAATAGTCAAATACACTCCTTAGAATTCAGAAACTATCTTCAAATAGACAGTGCAGTGTTTATGAAAGTAGTAATTCTATCATGTAAAACAAGCGCTTCTATTTGTTATTTCCTGATTTGAAACAAATAATTTGTCGCAAAAAAGCAATTGTATTAAACAAAAATATCGTAAATGTTCAATAATTTCTATTTGATTTTTCTCCGCAAACTACTTCCCTGGGTTCGCTCTCCTCATTTCTCCTCTGATTCTGTTGTACGTAGTCACTATCGTCTATTTTGTCTGTTGGGTTGCTGTCCTTCAGTGATAACACCATAACATGTTTATAAATTAATATGGAACTAAAATCATCGCAAATATTAATTTGAAAAATGCTTAAAAATGCAGACTGGCCTTTTTATTTGTCAAAAAATGTATAGAGAAATAAACAAATAAAACATGTCTTCAACTGTTTTCTGACAGAGATGAAGATGAAAATATATAGAAGGATATACAAAAGGCTGGAAATTGAAGTGAGCAGAATGTGTAAGAGCACAAGAGAGAATTCAGATTCATGCGTGAAATTTTAGCACCCGGAATTATTTATCAATATTATTTGAAATTCTTCCAATGTTTTCATAAAACTGAGTAGCACATAAAGTTACTGGAATGACAATTGCCAGATTGTTGAGAGTGAAAAAAATATGAAATTAATTGAACTTTTTCCTATTAACTTGCCATTACCGGAAATAACTTTTCTTTTCTGTTAAAGAAGAATGTCCGTACATATTTTAAAAAAGTCAAAAACCTTGACGAAGAAATTCTAATTATTTATAAACGTTTCTTGGCATACACCGAACACACACACACTCACACGAAGATTATTAGTTATTCTGTCAGGAGGGCTCTGATTAACCATGACATACAAATGCTCACTTAAACTGATATTAATTATATGTTAATTTAAGTTTAGTCTTGTTGATTCAATATATTTTCATATGTGGAATTCACAAATCTCTATCAAAGTCATAAACTAAAATATTGCTTTTCACTAATTACAAATTTCATGGGAATTATCTGACGTCTACCCTCTAATTACGGCAATGAGTCTCTTTAGAATCGTTATTCAGCAGTTCTACTCTTCGTGAAAGAACAAAAATAAATTTAATCACTTTTGCCATTAAGTTAATGGAAATGGCGCTTCTTTTGTAAATTGCGTTCACAGCTTTATTGGTTTGAGAGACATATGGATTACTGCCAGTTTTATGAGTTTCTTCTGCCCACTAACATGGCACGAACAGGCACAAATAGCATCGTCACTGGTTAATGACGTGCATTTGGAAAGGAGAAATGACCGAGACAATACTAGTTATTATTAAAAACAAAACGCGAGATAATAGTGTAGTTTACAGCCGTATGGAAATTATAGTGCGTGAAGCGCCGCGCCGCGCCGCGCAGTGGGCCGCAAAGCGGAACGCTCCGTTTGTGGTCGTGAGAAGCGGAATCGCAGCGCCCCGGGCTCCCTCCTTCGAGCTGCGCCCTGGCGGCCTTCGCGGCCCTTCCAACGGCGACCAACCACCTGGCGAAAGGCACACGATACGAACCACGACTGCTTTCTGCAACTAATTTTATATATATAGTGACGTCATGGGATTGCGCAACCCCGTAACGCCACCGTCTAGTACCTGCGAACAGCCACACCCCACAAGCAGCGAGGGTAGCGCATCGAAATGCGCGTGCATTTCGATGGAAGTGGCACCGAAACATCGCCTCTTCTATCTCAGTAGTTTTTGTCAGACAAGGGTGTTCTGGAAAAGAGATGACACACAATTGACAAGGATTGTTACTTGGAGAAATAATTAACGAGTATTGAAGAAGTTGTCACGAATTCCGTGGCCTTTGTTATGTGTTTCTACTACATCCAGGGCCTGGCACACTCTGGGTCAAACCTTGAAGACGTTCAAAACGCTTTTACTTAGCTTTCCACATTAGCTTGTCGTGACAAGCCGAGCAGGCGTCTGCGATAGAAAATTCTCAGCATTTCGATCATGCCAAGTTTACGCGGGAGAGTCTGGAGGATCTTCCCTCAGGAGCTGGTGCGATCTTTCGGTGACGCTCCGCACTAATAGAACGAAGTTGAAAATCGACTTCAAGG